>SMGU01007651.1:0-36037 GCA_004348175.1 Puccinia novopanici
GAAAAGGCAAAGCGGTGGAAAAGCTTCAATAATTACAGAGTGATATGATAAGAAAGAAGAGGAAGAAGACTTACAAAGAATAATGAATCACTTAATTTTTGATGTGCTAGGATCAGTTTACAAATTGAGCTAGCGAGCTCGAACCAGTCGATCTCACCCTTGCGGACCAAGTACAAGACCATTGAGTTGCGACTTTCCATGGAGGCAGCGGCCGTGGCCTCCAAGACGCTTGAATGAGGTTTACCTAGGTAGACCAATTGACGCTGTAGTGAGACTTGTTCGACCGACTTGACTGTCAAGTGTCGCTTCAGCCATTCTGCATCCCTGATCACATCATCACGTGCTCCAGTCTGTCGTTCGTGAAGAAACAGGGCCGTCCGCTCGACCAGTAATCTTCGGATCTCTTCCGATCTTTCAGTCTGTTCCGGTACCGATCGTTGGATTCGAAACGATTCTTTAACCAGTTGAGTTAGTCTGGGTGCCCCCAAAGACTATAGAGAAAAAGCGTCAAGCGCGCAGATTGTAGGATCAGCGTCAAGCTTGAGTCGTTTGGTTAGTCAAAGCGACATAATCTCAACTGACTTCAGCTAATTGCTCAAATACTTCCTCCTGAGGGCATGCGATGATGATCGTAGTAAACTGGGAATATGAGTGTGAGTCATCGATGATGACCACATCACCAGGAAGAGCTAAAACATGGACAAATGGTTGGCCAGCTTCGATTTCCTCGTCCTCGTCTTCATAGGTCGGTTGTATCTTGGTCGTCGAAATGGCAGTAGTAGATGACGAGGCGACTCTTCTCGAGCCGAGAATGAACGCTGAACGTTGCATAGCCTTTCTGAGACCGTGGCCGAGGAGATGGACATTCGCGGCAATGTTTCTCAAGACCTGCAGGTACTCCTCAGCCGAGCCAGTCAGGGCATAAAACTTGGCAGGATCGGCGATCAGCATCTGAGCGATTTCTTGCACAGTCGGTTCGTTCTTGACACCACAGGCTAACAAAAACGGACGGGCACTCGGGCCGAAATCAATGTAGGTAAACAAACTTTTAAACGGCCCTTGGTTGGCCAAATCTGCCGATTGAAAAAAACATCCACCCGGTGCCACGTGTTGCGTCACGTCTTTCGCAGTGATGGGGACAAACTTCGCCTGTTTCAACGTCTGGAGTTGCGGCGGAGAGAAGTCTGCGACGCGAGTAGAGAGATACTCGAACACGGCTTTGGCCTTCTTAGGATCCGATGGGGCATGCTGTAGTAGTCGATTCAACAGTTCTTGCGAATCAGGATTTTGCTTGAGACCAAACTTTTGATAATCAGCCGAGTATTTATTCTGGAGTACGTTGAAACCCATCACAGAGGCATCCGGGTTGGAGTATGCATCACCAGGTTTAAACAATCCGCCATCGCAGGGGACGAAGGCCGGTGTATCCAAACTTGGACGATAAACGGCTCGGTAATCAGCAAAATGGTCAAGAAAAAACCGAAGCGCTTTCTCCCTCAATTGATCATCCTTCGGATTGGCGGCAAGGGTCAACAAGGCATCAAGACTTGGCATCTTGTTCAAGCCCAAGAAGAACAGCAGTTTGGCTTCCTCCGACGTCGAGCGCCACTTGCCGGGCCACTCGACCAATGGTAACTGAAGCTCTTGGTTGGCAGCTGAGGGCTCGTATAGGGAACTGGCAGAGTACCTATTGGTCTTGGGTTTTCGAGCGCTTCCATCAGGTCCTGGTGGTAGTACAATTTTGGGTTCACCTTCTTTCGGCAGCCAGTTGGTTTGTCGGAGTCTGTCGACTTCCGTATCAGTTAGGATATCCCTCACGCTGACCAAGTACTTGACCAAGTCGGCGTGGTTCCATTCACCGCTACCTAGTAACCTCGAGAAGACCATTTGCAGCTGCGCGGGGCGGACAATTGTGGAAAGACATGCCATGAGTCTATCGACTCAAATTAACTATGGCTGGCAGATGACAACGTACCTCAACATGCTTCCTGACCCCAATATCTGACAATACCTTTGTCATTGTTCCTTTGACTGGCGTCCCACTGGGTAAGCAGACCACAGCCAAATCTTCAAACAGAGTGACGTTGGAATGGTAAGCATCACAAGGCTTCCTCATTCCATGTCGTGTGGGAATAAAGACCTTGTCACTGAGATAGGTACAGATCTCGGCTCTCTGATCGTTGGATAAGCTAGTCCAAGCCTTACAAAGAATATTCAACAGCTGTTCGGCAAGCGGTGGTGATTCAGTAATCTGATTGGGACCCTTGAGCTCAGGCGAGAAGAGGTGGCAAGTAAATTCCAAGATGTTCAGTTCCCGAAATCCAAATACCCGCCTCAATGCTTCAGAGTTGATAGACTTTGTTAAACAGAACGGTAAACAATGGGCCGGGAGGGGTACATCAGTAGGGATCAACTTGATGTTAATGAATGTTGAAGCCTCGCTAAGCGACATGATAATTTCTGATGCATCTTTCGATGCTTGATGAATTGGATCTGTGGCTTCGTATTTGAAAATTGCACATCTCTGAAACCTCTTCAAGAGTGACCTATCATAACCTTGGATGCCAGTTAGGCTGATCCACCAATTCAAGCACTCGCGCATCTCGTCCACACTTAAAACCCTGTTTTCCAATTCTTTGAAGACGTCTTCAAGAGTTATTTCTGAAATCATCCGGCGATCACGTAGCTTGCCGATCAGGAGATGGCCATCCTTGGAAACTTCATTCGGCAATAACGGCACGTTTTTGATGAAACCATTCAACTCCGTATTTGGTAGACGAACTTGGTTGGCGGGCATTGGACCCAGGCTGGAGGGGACGGTAAGTGTACGCTGACGATCGCATCGAAAAAAACTTGCTTCTGATTCCAAGGATACCGTGCCGGCGGGGGTGGATGAGTAAAAGGAGAAGAACTGCATGGCATGTAATGCACGTTGGGTAAGTTGGTTCCGTTTAGATTCGTCTTCAGTTTTCTTCCACAAGCCCCCGATCTCCTTCAATTCTCCCTCGTATACTACCCTGGCCAAAATCCCCCCGATGGCGAGGAGCTCTTTATTCCAATCAGCGACATACTTGGCCTGTAAATCTAATGACTCCCGTTCAACGGTTGGGATAAACCTAGCCGCCACTGAGCCCGAGAATCCAGTAGTTTGGTGTGTTGGGAAGCCAATGAAAACTCGACCCTGAACGTCAAGGTCAGATATGAGGCCATCGAAAATTGCCCGAGCAGTTTCATCTCCGCTTAAAAGCTTAGAAAGGCCAGATTGTGAGCTGCTTGAGTCCTTGCCAGCTTCAAATTCATCTTTATTGGTCCATATCAAAGCATATTGAGTCTTCTTTGGCGGTGGCTTCTTGGTAGCTCTCTCTAGCTCGGCACTGAAAGCGGAAGGAATGGAAACGTTGACGTTGCCAGTAACGACTCGCAAGAAAACAGAGGCCTTGAGGGTGGACAGTTGACTTGAGGTGTCTGGGGATGAATCCTTGGGGGTGGAAGGATTTGGAGACGAAGGGGCGGGTACAGATGAGGAGGATTTGGTAAACGCAGATAGCATCCTCGCTGCGAAGGAAGTGGTTGAGGTCGCGGCGGTGATTGCAGCATTCTTAATTGCTAGTTTGGACTTGGGCTTGGAATATTGAAGGGTCCATTTGAGGATATCGGTATCAATCTGGACGCTGGTCTGTTCAACAGACTGTATTTTCATCATTGAGGATGAGGTAGACAGCGTAATATTGGAAGGGGTGGACAAGATCTGAGGTGGAGCGAGTTTTTTGACCAATTTGCACATCAAATGGTCGTCAAAGTACAAGCTAATCGATCGAATTTGAGTGGTGAACGCTAAGCTGGTGGCCAAAAATCTAGAGAATTCGAATGGGGGTGGCATCGGGGAGGGTGATCGAACGTCCATGATGAACGAGGTCCATTCCGAAGGGCTAGGGTTGGTCCCTCGTCGAGTAACGAGTTGGTCTGGGTTTTTCGTGCTCCAATTGAAGCCCATGATTGAAGGTCCCGACAAGACAATTGGAGAGTCACATATTGACCATAATGCGTAGAAACCAACCTGGTAGAAAAAAAAAGCGATTTCAACTATCAGACTAGTATTGTTGACATGGGGCAGCGCGAAAATAGACCGACACCAAATGCGCCAATTTTCCTGTTTGAATGGTTGATTCAAGTACTCATGAGCAGATAAGTTGATGAAGCGGTAAAGAGTTAAAAATTTGTTGAATACTGACGATTCATCCGGATTTCCCTCGGCGATTTTTCTCAGTCGCGCTAATAAAATGATAAGGTATTTCAGTCAGATTGGTGAGAGAAGAGATGAGGTTGAATTTGATGAAAGATTTAAAGGATCTTACCCCAATCTTGATCCCGAAATGGGATGCCATTATTTCTAACGAGGACTCTAGATATCTTGTGGGTTGTGAGATCAGGTAGTGTTGTTGAAGTAGCACTAGAAGATCGTTCGATTGG
Organism: Puccinia novopanici; assembly: GCA_004348175.1. Lineage (NCBI taxonomy): Eukaryota > Fungi > Basidiomycota > Pucciniomycetes > Pucciniales > Pucciniaceae > Puccinia > Puccinia novopanici. The sequence continues at coordinate 4,471 of SMGU01007651.1, forward strand.
TTGACTGCTAGGTGGTTGTTGGGATGAGCTGGTGGTGGTACTTGATAAGAACGAGATTTCGACTGAGTTAGCCGAGGCATCGTCGGCATTCTGGAGTAGTTCCCTGAAGACGGTATTTTCGCCAGAGTATCTTGCAAGCACTTTGTCAATCAACGCTCTCTGGTTCACTTCGACAGCTTCATCCGGAAGACCTTCGAGAGCACGTGCAAAGTCAGCCATCGCGAAACCAACGGCAGGACACTTGGCTGATAGTTGAGTTGAAAATTGGATGGATTGGTTTCTGGAGAGGAGGGCTGAGATTGAATATTAGTTGAAGACGAAGATAAGTTGAAGTTGAAGTTGAAATTGAAGTTGGAGTTGAAGTTGAAGTTGAAGTTGAGCTTGAATTTGAAGTTGATGTTGAAGTTGATGTTGAAGTTGTTGTTGAAGTTGAAGTTGATGTTGTTCCGTTGCGAGGCAGACGCAGTTGAGGAAGCAGTCAACAGAACTTGCTTGGGCGCAAAAAAGCTTGTGAACTCAAATTTCACTTTTACTATCTGACAAAGTAATCCAACAAAGTCTCATCCTCACAACAGGCATGCTCAAGAAGAAAATCTATCTTCTTATCATAAGGCTGGCATGTCAAGAAAAAAAAAAATGTAGCATGAATGGGCTGGCGTAATGCCCACTGGTGGTCAGTTGGAAGACTGCTTCAATGACATCATGTTTAACCCAACAACTGCACAAAATCAGGAACTAAAAGAAGTCTGTTGGTCAGATTCACTGCCAGCTCTGAACTTGGCTGACTTCATCCTACTTCATCTCAAGTGAACATTTACTTGGAATAAGCTGGTTTGATACAGATGAAAGAAACCTTGTTGACATTTCAAAATATCATGAAGAACACAATGCACAGGGGTCCCTTGGAAGCTTCCTCTGTGAGAGTACTGGTGGTTTTGATATTATCTTTATTGGGTCACCAACAAAGAGTAATACATGGGCAGCAACCCTGCTACTTCTTTTTTTTTTAAAAAAAAAAAAAATTGGTTGGATAACTCCCAGGACCTGCGGGACATTGCTGATGAGAGTCATCCAACCAATCCCCTCCTGCTCTGTGGGAGTTGTTGTATTAAAACATCAAAAAATTGCCAAAAAAAAACTTCATATAAGAGGAGCCTCAACACCATACAAAATTGGGATCATTTTGAAGGTGCCAAAGTGTCTCTCTCCCTCAATTTTCAGGTCAATTCCATGCACACAATAGAGGAAGGAGGTGTACACATATTAGGAGGTATCAAATATAACAAATCCACCATTAGAAACCAGTCAATTATCAAAAAAATTATTTATTCATTAATGGGTCCTAAGAGCTTATTGGTGAAGAACAAACATGTTTTGTAAAAGGTGGATTTTTGAAAACCTGTCAATTAAATAATGGTAGATTTGGTCATATTTGATACCCCCTATTATCACTACTTCTCCACATAACTTCTGAATGAGTTCCCCCAATGGCCTAAAATGTTATAAACCATTGTGGGGTTTTCATAGGTGAGGTGGCAGCAGCAAAGTGAGATGCTGATGGCATTGTGTGAATGGAAAACCTATGAAACGACCAGAGTACGCAGTGAGCTAGGGAGGTTATTATGGGACACGGACGACACGAACAAGGGAGCTGAGAATCACCTATTGAGGTGAGGAAAGATGACCGAAAAGATGAGTGAGGAAAAAGGGAGGAACAAGATTTGGGCAGAACTATATCTATCTACAACGTGGCTAAACCTAAACCTAAGTAAGATACACAGATAAAGTTCCCATGCAGTTCCTCCTCTTCCAAACCTAACCGTGTACGGCCACTCTTCCCAGGAGTGTTCACCGTAGTCCAACAGCCCCCCCTGCTTGCTAGGCAACCACAAGGGAGGTATAGCCGAGCGCTTCACGGGTCTTCATGGGGGAAAGTGGTTTTGTGAGGAAATCAGCTTGATTTTCATCAGTCTTGATGTACGAGAGTGAAAAATTCTTGGCGATGGAAATGTGAAAGCGAAGCCAGTGATGGCGCACATCAATGTGGCGAACTCTGTGGCTGTATTGAGGATTTTGAAGTAAGGCCAAGGCGCCTTGATTGTCGCAATAGAGATGAGCTGATGGGGCTGGGAGATTGAGACGAGGATTGATGTCCATTAGGAGTTGTTCAAGCCATCGGATGTCTTGACCGCACTCGGAGCACGCGCGGTATTCCGCCTCGGTTGTGGAGAGAGATGGACCATCGTCAGCTTGCTTTTGAGCTCGCCAGCCGACCGCGCCAAAATAGTGGATGAGGCTGCCTGAGAATGAGGCAGACTCCTTGGCGCTTTCTTGACTGGAATCAGCGAAAGCAGTTATGCGGCCTGGAACGAGCGGCAGTTGACCGAGACGGAGTTGGAGATGTTGGGTCTTTCTGAGGTAGCGAAAAACATGTTTGACTTGTTGTTCATGAGTAATCGAAGGCTCATTGAGGAATTGGGATAAGTAACTGCAGGCAAATGCTAGATCGGGTCTAGTACATTGTACAAGATAATTGATGAGACCCACAGCTCGGCGATAGTTGAAAAAGGTCGAGACTGGTCGGCTGTCAACAGGGGCTGTAAGGGCATTGAGAGGTAGGGGTGTCGAGGCTGTTTTGGCTTCTTGCATTCTGAATTCTTCAAGAATCTCGCCAATGTATCGATCTTGGCAGAGGGAGATGGTTCTCGCTTGTCGGTCTCTGGTGACACGCATGCCGAGGAGCCATTCACATGGACCCAAGTCCTCCATCTCGAAACATTTTTTGATAGCGGTCTTGAGAAAAGCGACTTTGGGGCCAACAATGACTAGGTCGTCGACATGGACAAAGACAAAGGTGGGGCAAGCGGGATCTTGATGTATGAAGAGGCAGGCATCGCTAACCGAAGGAAGAAAGTTAACAGATGCAAAGAATTCTTTGAGTGATCGATACCAACATCGAGGACTCTGTTTCAGACCGTACAGAGACTTGCGCAATTTAAGACCATGACCAGGTGGAACATCGATGTCAACCCCTTCTGGGACTTTGATAAAGATATCTTCATCCGGGACACCGTTGAGAAAAGCACACCGTACGTCCATCTGTTCGATTTCGAAGTCAAGAGCCGCCGCCATCCCCAGAAGAACTCGCAGAGTGACAAGACGGCCAGTCGGAGCAAAGGTATCGTTATAATCGATCCCCTCTATTTGGCGAAAACCCCGCACACAAAGACACGCTTTGAACTTGAGTAGCTCGCCATCTGCATTGTACTTGCGCTTGAACACCCAGACGGTATCTAACTGACAAGTTCCCACCTTCATGGGAGCCACCACCCAAACCTCATGTCGAGTGATGTTGTTGATTTCAACCTCGACCGCCATCAGCCACTCGTCTTTATCAAGACGCCGCATTGCTTCAGCATAGGTCTTTGGATCTTTCAGGGAGGCTGGTTCCCCAACAATCACACAGGCTCGATGTCGACGAGAACCTTCAATGATATTTGACGGATCTACAGAGCTAGAAATATTCTTTGGGGCGGTGTCGAAGTAAGGGACATAGGTGTATCCTCTTGCTGTGGTTGTTGGTATTTCCGAGGGAGGCTCCTCTTGGTCTTCTGAGGCGGTGTGAAACTGTTGGGAGGAGGATGCTGAGGAAGGTGGATGGTCTGGTGCGGTAGCCTCCTGTGGAGGAGTGGGGGAGGGGGGGGCTTGCTGTACAGACTCAGATGGTAGCTCTTCAAGACGACTATCTTCTGGTGAGTGAGTTGGCGCAGGAAGATCGAAAAGGACTTCCCCATCAATGGTCAGAGTGTCAGGGGAGAGGTGTGGTATGCCGGTGTGGTGGAAGGGGAACTCTTGAGGAAAAAATTTTACATGATGAGAGACCATGATCGACTTGGTGGACGGTACCCACAGCTTGTACGACTTGTGACCATCGGCGTATCCAATGAGGACAGCCTCAAGCCCCGAGGGAGAGAATTTGGAGAGCCGGTTGTGACGTTGTTGATAAACCACAGCTCTACAGCCAAAGGGATACAGACGAGAGAGATCGGGTGGTTTTCCGGTCCATAGCTCATATGGTGATTTCATTTGGATGGAGCTGTCTGGGGATCGATTCTCGAGATGGACCGCTGCGGACACTGCTTCTCCCCACCATTCCAAACCAAGACCTGCTGTGAGAAGCATAGCATGAACTTTTTCCACAGTCATTCGATTTCCGCGCTCCGCAAATGGGTTTTGTTGAGGTGTGTAGGGAGCGGTGGTGTGATGGATAATACCACGTGAACTGAATAGAGCTTTAAATTGAGCGTTCACAAATTCTCCGCCGTTGTCGGTGACTACTGATTTGAGTGTGTGTCCGGAGGAGTTTTCAGCCATGATGAGGAATGAATTAAAGTGGATGAAACAGTGCGACTTACTCGGCATGGGGTAGATAAAGCGGTATTTGGAGTGCCCGTCAATTATCTTGAGGAAATACTTGTTTCCTCCCCGTGATGCCGGAGTAATAGGTCCGCATAGGTCCATATGAATGCATTCAAGAGCCCTCAATGGTCGAGGAAACTTGCCGGAGAAAGGCTGCCGGTGCATTTTGGCGACGTCGCAATGAGCACAGTTCAGGTCCTTGATGTTGATGTCCGGGAACGCCGCTTTGAGATATGGCAGACTGGGATGGCCCAGTGAATTATGGAGGACCAGAGCATCGGATGTGGTTGCAAGGGCCTGAGGTTTCGCCAGCTCCAAGATGAGCAAATCTGCTTGAGTGGTTCCACTGCATAGTATTTGATCACCTTTCCGAAGTTCAAAGTGGTGTCCTTCACGAGTGGGGAGCAGGGAATATCCTTGTTGAAGGTAGTGGGTGAGGGGAATGAGTGAGTTGGAGAGCTTGGGAACGTAGTAGGCCTTTGATATAGCTATTGGACCTGAGGATGCAGGGATGACTGCGGGACCTTCTCCAACGATTGGGATGGCAGAGCCGTTGGCGGCATACACTTGAGAGGAATGAGGTCGGAGGGTTTTGAAGTAGGATTTGTGGGCAAGGTAATGACCGGTCGCTCCACTGTCAAGGATAATTGAATCCGCAACCCCGCAGTTAACACTCAACATTGCCTTCTTTGCTATTCGCGAGTTGGCCTTCTCAAGAGCAGCTTGGTGAAAAGCGACGGCCTTCTCCGGGTGGGCGGCGTGGCAATCCTCCTCAGAATGACTGGTGGCGGGATTGTGTACTCCATTTTCACACCGTTTTCGCATTCGCCGAGATGATGGCTGAATTCCAGATGATTTGGTTTGATTGGAGACCAGTAGAGCTGAACCAGCTGAGTTCGCAGCTTCCGCAAGTTCATTCTGCTTAGCCAGTTCTCCTTGTCTTCGAAGTTCATCCTCAACGTCGGTCAGGAAAGTGTTGAGGGACATCTCGCTTGTTTTGAGGTGAGCAAACTTCAGGGACCGGAATATGGAGAATGATGGAGGAAGACGTTTGAGCAGAAAGAAGATCCAGCAGGTTTCCAGGGTCTTTTTGTCGAGTTTACCAGTGGTGACTTCAACCAAGAGTTGGAAGGTAGAGCGGAAGGTGTTTAGAGCTTCTCTCATATTTTCATCTGCAAAGTGGATGTCATGGAGTTTGTCCCACAAGCTGGCCGCATTCTCCAGCGATTTGGTGGCGTAAAAATTGAGAATAGAGTCCCATAGTTTCTTGGGCTCGTAAGTAGATAAATCGGAGCCAACAAAGCGAGCGACACAGTTATCGCTAAGGTGCATCCGAATGAAGGTAGTGGCCAGTTTTTTGCAGGCCGAGTAGTCAGGCTTCTTCTTCATTTCCTCTGTGTCCGATATAATGTAATCGTCGAGATTTTGGAAGGCAAGAGCATTCTGAATTTTGAAGCGCCAAGTGGTGAAGTTGGCATCATCAAGGGGTTCGGTGACCAGTTTGATAGTCCCAAAGTGGCTGTCAGGAGCCATGACTAGAATGCGGGTGATGGTGGGTTTGGGATCCTCTAGCTGTTGATCGACTGGTTTGACTTCTTGGTCAGAAGAGTCGTTGGCTCTGGGATTGAGATCTGGAGTATTGATTGGCTCCACGTTGTAGGTGATACAGCAACTGTTTTAAAGGGTCTGTACGTTATCCTAACCTTGCGCTAGCTCTTAGTGGTCTGGGCTCATAACCTATGAAACGACCAGAGTACGCAGTGAGCTAGGGAGGTTATTATGGGACACGGACGACGCGAACAAGGGAGCTGAGAATCACCTATGAAACGAGCAGAGTATGCAGTGAGCTAGGGAGGTTATTATGGGACACGGACGACGCGAACAAGGGAGCTGAGAATCACCTATTGAGGTGAGGAAAGATGACCGAAAAGATGAGTGAGGAACAAGATTTGGGCAGAACTATATCTATCTACAATGTGGCTAAACCTAAACCTAAGTAAGATACACAGATAAAGTTCCCATGCAGTTCCTCCTCTTCCAAACCTAACCGTGTACGGCCACTCTTCCCAGGAGTGTTCACCATAGTCCAACAAAACCAAGGTGGCTCAAGAAACAACGGAAAGTATCTTCAGAGCTGTTGTTGGGCTGAGCAGAAGTTTTGTCAGCAGCAGTGTGGAAAGAAAAACCATGCAGCTGATGAACTCAGAGTTTCTCCTTCATTTGTATGGAGTACTCTTTGATTTTACTATGGAAGACTTGGATAGCACCTGTAAGTATACCCCAACACTCTGTCAATAAACACTCCCCTTCAGAGCAACTCTGATGGGGGAGCTAAAATGCCAGAGGTAAAATTATAGTTTAGCTTCCATCCGCAGCATTTTGCCTCCCACAAGTGTTGCGGCATTTTCCAGGAGTAGCTAGTTTGGGCAGCTAAATGATCATTCACACAATTTTGTCAAAAAAAAACCAAAACACCTACAGCCACATGGACAACAATCTACTCTGCCAACTTCTCCAGAGCTCAAACGCAATCATCTCCAATGCAACCAGGACTCAACCAATGATGATGCAATCAAGTACCATGGTAATTATTGACAATGAAGAAGAAGAAGCACACACAAGAAAACCTGGAGGATCCAGACCTGGCCACCATCCAAACTTACCGCAAGACTTTGATGTTGGCTACCAGCTCCTCTTCAAGCACTATTTTTCACCCACTCCACTCTATCCACCTCACGTGTTCTGCCAAAGATTTTGCATGTACAGGGAAATTTTTGTCATGATTACAGACAAGGTAACCAAATACAATCCATACTTTGTCCATAAATGTAACACGATTGGGCAACTTGGATTGTACCCAATTCAAAAAGTATCTTTGGCTTTGCGGATGCTTGCTTACGGTGGCACAGCAGATGCTAACAACAAGTACCTTCAGATTTCCAAAAGCACAACCCTCAAAATTCTCACCCGGTTCTGTGAGGCCATTATACATATATACATGGGGATGAATACTTACAACATCCAAACAAAGCTGATATCAAGAGACTCTTGGAAATTGGGGAAGAAAGAGGATTTCCTGGCATGCTTGGGTCACTTGATTGCATGCATTGGAAGTGGAAAAACTGCCCAACAGCTTGGGCTGGGCAGTATACAGGAAAAGAGAAGGTAAATTTTGATTTTATTTTGATTTTATTTTGATTTTCATTGCCTTTTTATTCAGAATTCTCATTGTTTCTGTGTTTTAGAGCCCTAAAATTGTCTTGGAGGCTGTTGCCTCCCATGACCTCTGGATCTGGCATTCCTTCTTTGGTCTGCCAGGATCTCATAACAATATTAATGTGCTCAATCAATCACCACTATTTAGCAACCTAGCTCCCCAATGGCATCACACCGAAGTGTGAATACCAGATCAACGGTCACACTTATCATCAAGGCTATTTTTTGGTGGACAGAATTTATCCGGACTGGTTGGCATTGGTCAAAAAAATATCAGAGCCCCAAGGACTCGATTGAAAGGTAAGATTAATTTATTTATGATTGTATCTGTGAGCAATGTTAAGTTGATGTTGTGTTAATTTAGTTTTGTTTATTGCTTATGTCTATTGAGCAAGGCTGCCAGACAGAAGACTTCCCTTTGCTTCTGTAGACCCCTACAGAGCTAAATTTAGCTTGTGTTAAAGTCTAAATAAATTTACACAAGGTTTTTAAGGTCTACCTCCTCATATATCCTCATATATCCATCTACACTTCCAACCACTGACAAAAACCCACCAAAAATCCAAATGCCTTGAGACAACAACACAAACCCAACCCCAGCATCAAATCCAAATACCTTCTCCACCACTACAAACCAAAACCCACCATCTGCAGCTGGTGCAGGTCCTCAGACCACTACTCCAACACCTACTCAAAGACAACCCGGCCGCGCTAAAGGGTCTGTAGGCTACAGCGCAGCTGACTGCACAGCCTTGGTTTCAGCAGTCAAGGAAATCCTACCCCTCAGCGCGCAGGAGTGGGTACATGTCCAATACCTGTACAACCAGTATGCCTCCAAAAATAACTTAGTTACTTGCAAACCCAACCCATTAAAATACAAATTTTGCGCCCTGGCAACTCATTCAAAACCCACAGGCAACCCGGATTGTCCGAGTTATGTGCAAGAGGCCAAGTTGGCCCAGAAGGCCATGGATTCACAGGCCCATGTGATAGCATGTAACGACTTGCCCTGAGTTTGTTTGTAGCTTCATCCCTCATTTGTTTTTTTTTTGGCTTGCTCGCATTGTGTTGTCTGGGTGTCTGTGATTCATTAAATATGCCAGGAAATGATCCTACTAGACTAACAATTACACATGTAACAACCAGATGAAATGAAAAAGCTAAATAAAAAAAAAAAAAAATACAGCCAGCCGTTATAATAACGGCTGATTTGGCAGTGTCGTTCAATGTTGCCAAAAATCATTCTCCTGAAGTCTTGCAAGAGGAGCTCATTTTCCTCTTTGACTTGTTGATACACGAGTCAGGTTTGATTTATGCCCACTGCTCTACACCTGAGTTGGTGGACACAAACCACGAGTTCAATAAACTTGGCACGGAACTGATGTTTGCTTGCCAGAAGTGGGAGTTTGAGCCTGGCAAAACTTCCTTGCATGGCTCGCATGCCCCATTCTGCGGCCTGTTGAGCAGAAACCAATTGTTTGTTCAAAAATTTTTGCCTTGCAAATGATTGAGGCAAATCTGGGACACAATCCCCGCACTTCATTGGCGCCAATATTCGATAGTCGAGTTGATTGGTACAGCAAGGGAATTCCGTATCACTAATGAGTTGGTACCCCGTTGGCATTTCGTACAAGAGTTTTGAGTACAGTCGCTCTGCGATGTTTGAATCATGCCAGGATCCAGGGGCATTCAGAATCGCTTGGATTATCGTTCCATTGGGCGCAAATGTTAGGATTTTGCTACAGTAATGAGCACACATCCACGCATTATAATATGCATTCTGTAGTCTGTGATATTCCAATCAGTTACTGTAATCAATAGCAATTCCAAAAAAAAAAAAAAAACTTCCTCGTCATTTCCTGCCACATACACTGGCAGATTCAAGCCATCAATAAAGCCAAAACACTGGATGAGAAGGGGATATTTGGCCTCAATGAGATTACTGTATTCGCGACATCAGATTTCAGTAGAAGGCCAAGTGATGCGGGAAATTGACAAATCCTTCAGGACACCAAGCAAACACTGTTGTGCATGTAGGAGATCGCGAGAACAAACGGCGGCTGTGATAAAAAATATTTGCTGCAATGTGTAGGCCGCCATCGTAGAGCATTTCCACTACAAAACAGCATAGCATAGTGTAACGTGGCCTTTTTTTTGCCTCGTTCTGTTAGCATTAGCACAAAACTGCTAACGGCTATGACAAAAGTCGTTAGCTGTTAGCGGTTTTATGCTGCGCTAACACTACCGTTAGCGTAGCGGGCCCAGTGTTGGTATTTATACTAATTCCCACCACTCATGGGTGTGCACTAAGCCCGTTGGTCTACCTCTTCTATCAAAGCACCTGAGAAATCTTGGTTTCTCAGTGCATTTGACTTGCTTCAACCTGTACTTTCCAAAAGTCACATGTTGCCGCTTCCTGATGAATTCCTCCTCTATTCTGGATTTTCTTTTATTTTCATTTATCCTTTGGAATGCTCTTAGCTTTTCCTTTATCTTGCTAGCATTCTCATTGATAAGTGTTGATAGTTCTTGATTGCTAAATACCTTTCTGGCAATCTGCTTTCCATTGCAATATTCTGCATTGACATCTTCCTGGCTACACTGACCTGCCAGTCCCCCAATGTTTTGGGGTTGATCAGTGTCCAGTTTGGGTCCGCGCAAATTGTTGATAACTTGTGACAGTTCACTCGTGACATCCTTATCTGATTGAGTTGTGAGCACACACAGGTTAGTGTGAGCTACCTTTCCAACAAGCAAAACACTGACAGATGATTATATTGAAGCATTTCACTAAAATGCAGGAATTGGCGTGGAAGGATGTAGAGAAAGTGTTTGGTGTACAAGATTGATCTTCCATGCTTCATTTCCCTGGGCTAGCCTAGCTCGTTTGTTGCCCATTGGTTGTTTGATGCCGTTATTCGAATCGGTAGCTGATATCAAATCACTCGTTGGATTTGAAGGATCTCCAGCCTCTGAAAATGCAGCTCTCCCAGACTGAGTGCATGATGGAGCCTCACTTGAGGGACTGTATGCTTGTTTCCGCTTATTTGTATTTGCTTGGTTCTTCTGCTTCAAGCTAGTACAGTAATTGTTCCACTTTGGAGCATTTGACAAGATGTTGTAACAGGAAAGGTGTTGGAAGGCCTTCTTGTGCAGTTCAGAATACAATTGCAGTGCATAAGTCAATCGGTCTTTGTTCATTACTCCACTTTGATTTGCATTGGTGACCTGACAAACACATCCTGCAAACTTATTGATTTCTGCTTGAAGTGCACCCCAACAACTCTTGAGACCAATTGGAGTTTGCAAGGGTTTGGGAATTGCCTTGAGGTAGGAATCCATCACACGTGCCCAAAAGCCATTGGCAGTTTGATTTATTCCAACAATCAGATCTTGAGTAATCTCAATCCACCAAGTGCAGAGCTGCACATCGTCCGCCGGTGTAAGACTCAAAAAGTGGTTGTTACACCCTTTTGCTGAATTTAGAAAGGGATGAATTGAGGAAGCCTCTGCCTTTCCAAAATATCAGATACAACACTCCCAAGCTAGGCTTGAAATTTATGTAAGTGACAGTTTGTGTCTTTTAGACAACACACTATCACTATTGGTGAAGGGCTTTGATAATTCAACTCAGTATGACACTCAAATCTGGGAGTAATGACACTGCCAGTGTTCGTAAATATGTGTAATAAATGTAATAATAAATTCCTTTAAAAAGGTGCTGCAATAATAACTAAATGATAAATAATAACTTGTACTGGTGTTCCCCCTACAACTGATGTTGAGGAAGGAATGATTGATCTGATGGGATGATGAGATGAGATGGGAGAAAACAGCTGAGAGGAGAGCCTCTTTTATAGACAATTGTGAGCTATTTTTGCTGGTGAGACATGCAAGTGAGGGATTATTGCTGGTGGGAACAACCAGGTGCTGTGAATGTATGATGTCACGCTGTGCAGGTTGCCTAGTAACCATGCATGTCCTCCACTATGATGTGACTTAAGCTGTGCAATGCATTGTTCTAGTTTTTCCATGCACCTATTATGCTGCCAACACATGCTTCTTGTAGCGCAGCTGCTTACCAGCCATGATGTCACCTCCACTTCTGCAATGCAAGGTACTTATCATGTGGAGATTTGGACTACCACTGTATTTTCCACATGACATGCTCTAGTTTCAATAAGGATCCTCCACCTTGTGCTTCACCATGCATACAACATAAAAAAATAGAAATAAAAGACATAAAAAATTGTGTACAAGCATATTCGTGTATGTACATGCTAAATATGAGTGAGAATTAAGAGAAATATGTGTGAAACCTGTAGTACATGTATATAAAAAAGATTATAAAATAAAAAATTTAAAATTTTGTACCAAAAAGTATACCACACCAGTGAGTAGTTTTTCTGGTGTGGGGCCTTGGGCTTGTCTGCATTCTTCTTTTGAGAAGCCTTTGACTGCACAGGAGTTATTGTGGTATCTGAAACATACATAAAAACATATTGATATCAAATAATGAAATAATATTGATGATATGGGATGGAAATCATACCTGGTTCAATTCCATTTTCCAATTGAGAAAGATCCAGGTCAACCAGGTTGGCTATTGCCATTGGATTGTTTGTGTTGTAGTTGAAGGCGGAGGATGTGGTGTGGTGTTGAAATGGTTGGTTTGTTCACAGGGATGAGTGTGAGGACAGATTTTAAGTTTTCATGGGGAGGGAGAGGGGTGCCAGGCCGGGCACCCCTCTCCCTCCCAGGAAAGCTCCTGAGGCAATTAGTGCCCCCCGGTGGCAGGTAATTTTTGGATTTGGGTTGCTAAATGTGGGATAGCAACCTGGTTTAGCTCCCCCAGTGGAGTTGCTCTCAACTCCCTTTGCTGTTTGCAACCTGGAAAGAGATTCTGAGTATTCCACCTTGGGTGATTTTGAAGCTTTCCTGACTCTTAATATCTGCACCCTGTCTACATAGATAGATAAATAAGATACAACTCCTCTGCTGCCCCAACCACAACTTCACTCCCCCCCACTACCTGCATTCCATTGATTTCCTTCACCCCAAATCCCTGTACCTCCAACAACCATTGGTCTCTGCTTAGTTGCACCACCCCAATTCAGCTGCCCCCTTGTCTGCCTTGCCACTCAGGCCCCCGCTGCCCAATCCTGACCTCTTGAACTACCCAGTCCTGTCCACATTGCCCTTGAAGCAACCCTCATCTTCTTGAATATCCTCCAGTGTCCACTCAAGCCCCCAAAATCTTCCAATTACTTCCACCAACTTACCTTCTGCATTGTCTCTTCCAGTGCCTTTCCCCCCACCCATTCTCTGTTGCCAAAAAAAGAAAATGAAATCTTCTGCTCAGCACAACAAAATCTCTGAAAATAATTTCCTTTTTTTGTTGAGCTGCCTTAGCATTCCATCTACACAATTCTGTCAGCACCTCAGGGCCTCACCCTGACTGCTGTCATCCCGCCTATAAATTCTCCACAGTGGAGAAAGTACAGGCAGAAAGGTGGCAGAAGAGAAAATGTGGACAGAAATTTGGTGGCAGTCATCAGGAGATTTTCAGGGATTGAGTGGGAATTGGAGGAGAGCTGGGCAGATGAGGGTTGCTTCAGAGTGTGCTGCAGGGAAAATACAGGCAGGTTGGTGGTTGGGCAGTGGCCTGAGAGCAAGGTGGGTGCAGGGGCAGCTGAATTGAGGTGGTGTAGCCAAGAGCGGAAATCAATGGCAGTCGGAGGGTGGGAAAATGGTGAAATGCAGGGAGCAGGGAGGAGTGTATAGGGGAGGGGGCTGTTGTATCTATCTTCCTAGGGAGACAAAGTGGAAATATCAAGAGTCAAGTTGAGCTTCAGAACACTCAAGGCATAATATTCAGAATCTCTTTCCTGGTTTCAGAAAGCAAAGGGCAGTGAAAGGGAGTGTTTATTATCAGAGTGAAGGAGAATACTTCTGGTGTTATCCTATTTCTCCAAAGTGAAAGCAACAAGTATTCACTACAACCAGAGAGGAACTCTCAGTCTATCAGCTGTATGGGTGTTCTTTTCATGCTGTGATTATGGCCCCTTAATTACATGCAAAAAGAATTGGTGGCCATACAACATGTACAAAATTAATCATAGAGGTGTAAAGATGTTTTGGACTAAATTAATACTATCAGCCTGATCATTCTTTTTCTTTTTCTTTTTCTTTTTCTTTTTCTTTTTCTTTTTCTTTTTCTTTTTCTTTTTCTTTTTCTTTTTCTTTTTCTTTTTCTTTTTCTTTTTCTCACAAAAAATCTTATCTCAAGAATACATTGGAAGAGATTGAAACGTCTATCCACAATCTGATGTGATCACATCTTGCAAGTTCACATTCTTTAGCATTGGTTTATGTACTAATTCAACCACCAATGTGCATCCAATTCTGTTGTAAAAGAAACAATTACCCCCCTAGAACACTTTATTGATCTCTTAGCTCAAGTTCCCCATCTCAAGCCATAGGGACATCACCTGATTAACTACCACTTATCCCTCCACCAACCGCATATTGCTTAGCATAGTAGGAGTTCCACACCACCATCTATTGAGGACTTGGGGGGCTGGAAAGAGAACAGAATTTTGGAGTTGAACAAATTGACTGAAACAGCCAAGAATGGCTATAAAAATGGAGGGATTGTTGCTTGGAGGGCAGGCATGAAGGAAGAAGGATTTTGAATAAAAGGTGGACCAAAAGAATACAGGGGATTTGAAGTTTTTGGTGAGATATCTCCAGCTGTTGACATTGATATCCAGTCTGCTAAAGTGCAGAGTACACTGGATTCAAACTTGATGCAGGCTGTCAAGACAGAGAATATATTAGCTATGTCAAAATGATTCTGATACCATTTATGTCTTTCCTTGGTTTATGCATATATTTAATTCTGAAAAGCAATATCTTCATCTTTTACACATTCCAGGCAATAAAAAACCACTTGGAACCCACATTGTCCATCAGAATTGATGTCAAGATCCTTGGCCACAAAGTATTGGAGGATTTCTTGGAGGAGGGGAAGGTATTCCAGACAATGAGGTGGGGGCTTTTGAATGAAATTTTGGACAGCAAATGGCAGTGCATGTATCCAAATCACATGTTTCTTGGTTAAAAACACCATTCTGTTGAGGTATTGTTTCAGGAGGAAAATAAAGCTTAGCATCTCATTAAGAATTAATTACTAATTTTATTTTTAAACCAGGAAACTAGAAATTAAATGATAAGGATATATATATATATATTTCAAAGCAGTCAGGGAAAAAGAGAGTGATAAAATGTGGATATTAAAATAGTAATGTATGGGCTGTATATTGAGTATAAAAGGAAGAATAGATGTATTTCAGCCAAGAAATTGGTAAAGGTGAATAAAGAAATTGGAATATATTTCAGATTCGTCAAAGCATGTGGAGGTCTTTGAATTTCTGTGAGATTAATCATGATAATCCCAAGAAACTCTAAAATATTTTATGATAAAGATACAAAATCATGAGGAAATTGAGAATTGATTCCCTGACCCTTTTATTGAATAAAGTGCACTATGTAACTTTGGAATATCATTAGCATCAAGATCCAATACTTGTATCAGATTTTTATAAAATTGGTTCCTCTCCAGTTTTTCCTTCCACCCTTGATTATGTTCAAATTGTTTAATTTTCTCTATCTTATAAGCAGCAAGTGTGCTTTTCAACTTTTTCCAATAGAATTCTTTTCTTTCTTCTTCTTTTTTCATTCTATTTGTATCCTTTGTTTTTTTTACTGCAAGGACGTGATTGTAATCCAAGATGATGTCTTTCCAAGTTTCTACTTCAAATCCCAATTTCAAAATGTTGGATTTCCTTCTTAATTCCATTCTAAATTCCGCATCTTCTTCACCAAAAATTCCTGAATTGACATAGTCAAAACCAAACTGATCATGGAGGAATTCAAGAATCAAATAAAATTTTAAATCAATGCCCAGAATATGATGATTTATCATTTTTACATTTACCGGTTCAATTATTATCTTCCTCATTTGCAGCAAATCATCCCTCACATCCACAAGAAATTTTTGGATTGAATCTCGTGTATTATCATCTTCTAACTCTTGTGAGAGAAAAATCTTAAGCTTCCTTAAGAATTGAAAGATTTGGTTACTTCTATTTACTACCCCCTCCCATCCTGAACCTAGTCTCAGATCATTCTCCATTTCTTGGTCTTCATCAAAATCAAGTCTTACTCTCAGAAATTGAAATAGGATCCAATCCTTTTGTTTTTTTGAAAAATCTATAAAAAAGTTGGTAATTATTTTAAAATAAATTCCAGAAAAACAGTCAGTTGAAATCATTCTTAAAAATATTCAGATCAGCCAGATTTCCTTTCACTGACCTTGATATAAATTATTTAGATATTGCAGTCGGAAATGATACTTCAAATGTTTCTCACTATATGTTTCAAAACTAAATTCATTGTCATACTTTGAATATTTTCTGAAATAAAATCTGCAAGCTTGAATAAACAATTCCACACTTTCCCTACTCCTGAATATTTCCTGAATGTTCTGCTTGAATTCAGAATTAGGAGCAAGGTTGTATTTACATACAAATTGTATAGTCTGAAGTAAGCAATCATTGGAGTCTACCTGTAAGTGATGGAGGCCATTTGGTATTTTTGAATTGAATTTGTTTTGTATATTCAAGACAAGATTCCAAATTGATTTTTTAAATGAATCCCATGATTTTTTTGATTGGTTTTTCCAGATCCTCTCAGTATTGATCAAGTAATTCTCCAGGTGGCTTGCTGGTGTTCCAAGAATATGCTCAAGGAGGTTATGGCATATGTTCAAATTTTCTATTTCTCCCATGATGATCTTCAGCTGATTTCCTTTAAATTTTGTAATATCGATTTCCATTGCCTCTTCTTCAAGTGACCGCAAAGACTCGTGCATTGCATCCCAATCACCTATTATTAATTCTGGAATTTTCAAAAAAAGCAGCTGCCTTAGTGTGTGGTTGACATCGGTATGTTATGGCGTACTCTTTCCTACCTTTTATAGATTTGCCGCTCAATTCTTGTGAAGTTCCTGCCCCGTCTGGAAAAAAATTACATGGCAAAAACTCAGAATCAAGCCCTTGTTTGATGCTGACATCTTGCTGTATAGAGGGAATCATAGCAGATCAAACAATACCATCTAAGTACAGTCCCGTGGCTTCTGTTGCCTTCGTTACGTCCTTGAACTCCATAGGAGTGCAATTAAACCCTGGAAGAAGGAACGCGGCCAATACTAATCTCATTAACTTCATGGTTCAAATTCGACCCCGTGGCCAATCAGTCACTACGGGCTGGATGAAAAGCTGCACTTGAAACTTCGGCTACTGTATAATTTTGATTACGATGGATCGCAACGAACCGCACAGGTGTGTGGCTCGTGACTGGTGTGGAAAGGACGTCGTGGTACAGAGGGTCTAAGGTACTTCCGTGTGACCACCGAGTGCTTGGAGAAAGGAAAATAGCAGAAAGAGGGGTTGTTTATAAATGGAGTCAAGAACCCGTGGCGCGCGTGATTGGGACAGAGTCACGGAGGAAAGATCAACCCCTGCCGATGTATACCAGATCGAATGCCCCCCCAACGACGGAAGGTTCGGCTGAGCTTAAAATGGCACAATGACGAGACGATAAGCTCCAAACTGGAAGAGAGACTGAACTCAAGAACAGTAACAGGAGCTCGTATTCAGGTAGTACCTCCGGACCCCAGCCCATGCGCCGGGGTATCCCTCCAGTCGAAGTCGATTGTCCGAGTATAAAAGCAGAAAGAGGGGCTGGGATGGAGGCACAACTTGTAGCATCGATCCTATTACTTTCGGAGTCATCCATCCGGATACAAAAAAGTCGACGAAATTTGCGGGTAAGGTTACTCAAGCTAAATTTTACAAACCTCGGATGTGATCGGAGATAAGGAGTCCAGCTGCGCTGACCGAGAGGGATTCTTCTCCTAATAAGCAGGTGTAACTGTATGATAATCCCCTCATGAAGCAACCAAGCCAAAAATGCGCCTATGAGGCAAGTGCCCTGCGGCTCACTCGCCAACTGAGGTTTTCCCTGTTCGCAAGGGGCGATGCGCTACTCCAGATTGCAAAGTAAAAAAATAGCGCGTTGCTTGATTGGAACTAGTGGTCCTCCATCGGCCGAGAAGGAGCCAAGCCACCACCTGGCTACCGTCTCACCACATCACTGTATCGTACTACATTCTCCGGGCCGCAGATGTTCCTCCTTGAGTTCCTATAGGCAAATCAAAAAAGGAGAGCAGTGCGCCGGTCCGGCAACTCAAATCTGGAGGAAACATCGCACCGCTGCTTTTAGAGCCAAGGTGATGTCTTTCTTGGGGCAGTATTGAATTGCACAACAATAACTTGACGGGTGTAAGACTCTGTTTTTTCTTCTTCTCTTTCAAGCTATATTTCTGTTGAAATTTTATCCATCATTGCTCTCACACCTAAATCCCATTTATTTCCACTTACAAACCGTACCACTACCCCGGCCGCGGATGTTCCTCCTTAAACTTCTGTAGGCAATCAGAAAAGGGGGGCAGAGTGCCGGTTTGGCCTAACTTAACTAAGTCCCTCCGGGCAATTTCTTTTTACTGTGCCTTCCGATGGCTTGCCGGAGGGACTTACGCCCTATGTCCTCATCCCTGCCCTAGAGTATTTCTAGTTTTGCAGGGCACTTTTTTATAATCAAACTGACATGTGTATCATTGCTCCCCCAGTGATCTTGTCCAGACATTATTGAAGGCTTCAATCTGGACTATAAACCTGTCGCTTTTCATTCCCTCATCACCCACACATTGCTATCTTATAACTATCCAAACCTGGCATCCTGGCTAGTTTTTGTCTTACACTCAAGTATTGAAATAGAATTCTTCCCCTGTATTCTACCAATCCGTCTGATTGACACATTCAATAGTGTGATACAGCCTGCTGGATACAGACTCGGGAAAGACAGCACATTTCTGTCCTCCAGTCGCTTTGAACCTGGATAGGCGGCAGAGGGGATAAAGATAATGAATCTTAAGTAGTGAATTAGTGAGCCGATGTACCCTGCGGACATGTTGGTCCACAGAACCATTGGCAGGATCTCAGCCGTTTGGAAGCTACAAGAGATGGGAGAAAAAACAAAGAAGAGAAGGTCTGAAAATATTTTAGTCTAGGGCAAGTAGACCGACATAGTGTATAAGTCCCTCCTTCGGAGGGTCCCTGCGGGACAGCCCGCCCCTCCACAAACAGAGGGACTTAGTTAAGTTAGGGATTCCCCCATGATTGGGATCTTACACAAGACGGACTACATACATTCAACAGCTAGCTTGTCTTCTGACCATCTCGTCGAATAGCCCATTTCGGAGGTTCGGGGCATTCGAAATGCCGATGGATAGTGTGGAACATGCAACGGCCAGGGAGTCCCTCCCACGTTTTCTGACAATTGTCGCATGTGTACACCTTTTGTTCAACTTTTTGCTTGCATTTTTCATGGTTACACCCGTCGGGACATGTCCAAATCACGTCGCAAGCTGGCAGGGGGTCCTTGCTGACAACAGTGACTTTGGCACTTCGGCAGCGCGAGCATACAATCTCAGCGACGACCTGTATGGCAAGCACTCCCAGAAACACTGCCACTACGAGGGCTCTTGCTAGGTATTGGGGTGCCATCAGGACTCGAACAAGCGTGTGTTGGGCGGTGATACGTGCAATGATGGGTGGTGTCGCAGTTGTGGCTACCGTTCGCCTATTCCGACGTAGAATGTTCTCTGAGGCAGATACTACATATCTGAACTAAATGTGACCCAGGATAACATGAGGATGAAGGATGTTCGATAATCGTGAGTCGAAAGCCTCAAATATGGTTCATCATCCAAAGATTAAGTAAAAGACTAAGTGCTTTAATGAAACAGGATGGGTTTTCACCCACACCGCGCTTCAATGGGGTGTACGTTGGGGCTTTTTATCAGAACTGGCGGAGCAAGCCTCTAAACGAGGAGCTTCAGCAGTTTTAGCTTTCTGAGTCATTTTCCGGGCACTATTTTGTAAGAAACTGCTCGTCCCTCCCACAAGGCCGGAAGCACTGGCTGCACCCTAATCCAGTACAGAGACTCGAGAGGCCGTGTTGAGGGTACTTTTTATTTTTTTTATTTTTGTTTTGTTTTGATGAGCGACCGTTTCAGGACATGGACGCAAGGAAAACTTATGGCCACGACGTGTTTGGAATAATCTGCGCCTCTTCCTGCAGGATGGCTTCGATGAGGGAGTCTCGCTGGTCATTTAAAGCACTGAGAGACGACCCGATCCTCACACCAATCACTACTTTGGGTGAGGATTGTATCGCTTGTCTTGCAAAAGAACAAACACTTCGTGAAGTATGTGATTTTGACAGACATGTTGTAGTTGTAAGGAAAAGAAACGGGTGCGGCTGGTGCTCCTGGCACGGCTAAGTGCTCCCGGATGGGATGATGGGATGCATCCTTACCTGGGGAAACCAAGCGCCAGCGACAGCTCAGCCGCAGAGCCACACACACGGGACACTGCTCTTCTGTCAAATCCCTTTCTAGAGTCAAGACGCCGCAGCTATAGCGTCCCTTGTTCAGTTGTCGCTGTCGCTATTGCTGTATATATATTATTATATATATGTGTGTGTATATTTCTTGTGGGTGTGGGTGGGTTTTCAAGCAACCATCCAAGAAAACCAAAAAACAATTTTTTATATATAAAAAAAAAAAAATAGAGTCTAGGAGTAAAATGGTGAGTACTTGTCGATGCTATCAGTCTCTTTTGTTAGTTTTGTTTGTGTGTAATGAAGGGGTAACATGCTTGATATGTTGGAGCGGTAATAGTTCTACGGTAACAATAACATGAGGTTTTTTTTTTCTGGTTATCATCAGATGGATAAAACAAAGGTGGGAGTCAAGATAGGAAAAAAAAAAAAAAAGGAAAAGTTCATGAGGAGATACCATTAGCCTCAACAGGAGGAAGGACGGCGGCGATCAACAAAGAATGGGTGCCACCGGCGGCGCATTTGACGACTTTGAGGGGGCCACGATCTGAGCCATGAGAGAGGGCCTTACTAGAGAGGAGAGTGGGGGTCAACACCAGCTCGACCTCCTCGCCGTCGGGACCCTTTCCCTGGCCGAGTTCATTACTCTGGCCGAGGCCCCAGCTGTAGGCGTTCCCTTGGTTGTCCACCGCAAGGTTGTGGCGAGTCCCGCAGGAGATGTCGATGACCGGATGGGCGAAGTCTAGCCGCACCGGCGTCCGCAAACATTGTCCCGGAACGAAGCCCTGGTTCGCCGCCTCTTGCTCCACCTCCATCCGCTCCGCCATCTCGTTCCATTGGGGCGCCGGATCCTCCTCCTCATCCAGCGCTTCTTGCCCCTTCTCCTTCCGTCCAGCCACTCGCTCCTTATATCGCACTAGACTGCTCTCGAACTTGGCCTTGAGCTTCTCCATCGACTGAGCCACATAGGCCTCCTTCCTCGCTATTCCCGCCTTGCGTTCCTTCTCGGCAGCCACAATTTCCGGCGCCGAGCTCTTGATCCCGATCTCCCCATTCTCGTAGTTCCCAACCGCCCAGACTTGTCCATTGTCCAACAGAAAGAGGGTGTGGAAGTCTCCGCCTTCGATCGCCATGACTCTGGCCCCACCGTGTTTGTCCGGACTCATGGCCCGAATGGGGGTCGGAACACTCACGATCTCGTCTGCCCAGCTGGCCTCCTCGTTCGTAATACCAAGTTGACCACGCGTGTTGAGGCCCCAGCCGTAGACGGTACCGTCCTCATGAACCGCAAAGGAGTGACTCCCTCCCGAGCCAATTAGGACGATCTTCTTGAGTGATAAGCGCTCAGGGGACAGTCCATTCTTCTTGCGTCGCTCGATGATCTTGCGCCCAAGTTGTTGCTGTTGCCCGTTCCCCCAGCTATAAACGTGTCCATCTGTCGTTAAGGCAAGTACGTGATCGTATCCGCATACTATTTGAGAGACTGGATAGTCGCGTAGGTTCGACACTCGAGTGGGATCGAGTTGTTTGGGTGAGGTGCCAACTTTGCCATCAAATCCAAGGAGGCCATCATTAGACTGAGAGTGAAGAGGAAGATAATTATCAATACCTAAGGGCGATCTGGTGATATAGACAAAAAAAAAAGCTGCGAACTACTGACGCGAAAGCTACCCCACGCGACCAATTCACCTTCCTCACTGACGGCGACACTGACCGAATCACCAGCACAAACACGAGCGGCCTTGAAGGGGGGGCGGGCAGATTCGGGATGGGGGTGAGGAGAGATGGTGGCGACAGGCATGGGACGAGTTTCGAGTTCTTCCTGTTCGATGCCTGCGAGGCCCTCGGTGGGTCGACCCAGTGCGGCATTGTCGTTGATTCCCCAGCTCCAGGTACGTCCTTCGCTGTCGATCACCAACGTGTGCATTCCACCAGCCGCAAGATGTAACGGCTCGGCAAACTCCTTCTTGTTGCGTAGCTCCTTGATCATCGAGTGTACCGCTGGCTTCCTCACATCGTCCAGCTTCTCTGGCCCTAGACCCATCTGACCCATGTCACCTGCCCCAAAGATCAGGACCACGTGCGAGGTTGGTTGGGTCTTGCTGAGCCATTGATGTTTCTCAAACTTGGCCGAATTCAATGGATTCCCGCATCGTGGATTGATCTTGACTTGGTCTTCTGACGAATAGTCTATCTTGTTACACGGCAAGGGATTGAAATTCGATCGCAGCGCTCTTGGTGAAAACAATGGCTTGATCACCGGGGCGATGGGGGCAGCAGGTTGTGATTTAATTTTTTTGGTATTTGCGATTTTGTTTGTCTTAGTCCGTTGGCGCGGTTTAGTGGGCTTAGCGGGCTTGGTGGTTTTGGGTGGGGCGGGAGAAGGTTTTGGGCGTTTTGCGGGCGGCAGCTCTTCAAACAGCAGTGGGTCTATCTTTGCTTCGAGTGGTAAATCATCCACTGCTTTTGAGCGCGACTTGGATGTTGATCCGACGCCATTGGGTTGAAAGTCAGATTTTTTAGGCCGTCCCCTTTTCTTGGGTGGGGCTTTTTGAGTTTGGTCAACTGGTTCGACTGGGTTTGATTTGACACCTGGGGTTTGACAGTCCCATTCAGTTTTGGTGAGATAGGGAGGATAGAAACAACATTACCTTTTGGACGCCCCATGAGGTCGTTATGGTATGGTGGAAGGGAGCTGATTTCTGTAAGGGGGTTCATGGTTGGTCGGCTGATTTACTTTTTTTGAGTGGGACGACGAGGAGAGACTTACTTTAACTTCATATATGGATGGCCGAGTGGTATGTAGTGAGCTGGTCCCGTTGAGGTTTGCGGTGGAATCTTCTTCAACCACAAGAAAAAGGCAGTCCGGTGGGATGGCACATGTCACTTGCCAGTCACACAGGGATCGATCACTGGCGCATCTCACAGACGCAGCTGGGAATCACACCAAGCGAAACCATAATGTGAAGAATAAAATTAACATTTTCCCTGGAGAAGACCCCACAAAATAATATAATTTTTCTTCTAGCAAGCAACACACAAAGTTACAAAGGACCCTGATGGTGTGAAAGTTGCTTGCAGGTGATGTACCTACATTCATGGAGATACAAATAAATATGTATTACAATTATAATGGGAAGAAACTGTGAAAAGAGGGGAAACAAATTACAAAATTGGGAAAGAAATGTGAAATGGGGGAAAAAACCTGTGAAGTGTGTGATGGGGGATGTGGATAAAACATTTGGTGGAAATAGAGGATGGAAGCCAGTGGAAAAGGTTGATCAGATCAGAAGTTCATGGGGGAAATAAGATAAAAGACTGATGGAGATGGGTAATTTGAGTATGATTACTGTTTTATTTGACAAAATATCTCTGATCAGTTTTGGTTATGGCTTATATAGCTTTCTCCAACACCCAGTCATTCCAGTCATTCCACAAGAGTCTGCTTCATCTATGTCAAATATGAGCACCATTGCATACATACTGACTCTAGTTCACATGTTAGAATATCTTATGACACCTATCAATTTTCACGTAAGTTGGAAAAAGGTCCAAATTATTTCCAATTAATATCCATTAAAATTGTGATTTTCTTTACCATGTTGATGAAATTTTTATTCCCAGTTCACAGCAAACAAAATTTGATGTTAATTAAGTTTATAATAAGCCCAAATGTATTTAAACCTCTGTTATTTTCCTTAATACCAGGAATAAACCTGGAAGCACAAGGCTGTTGTTGGTCTGGATTCCCTGGGCCAAATGTGAGTATCTTTTGGATAAGATTAAAATATTTTAGCACTGTTCCAAGGACTGCCAGAGCAACAAATTTTACCCAAAAGCATTGCAGTGCATAACTTGGGTGCAAAGAGGCACTTTGCCCATAAAATAATTAAATTAAATGAAAGGTAACAGAGAGGGTGATTATTTTGGGAGACCATGGTTCTCCCAAGAGGTGGTTAAAAATGAGGTAGTAGAGAACTTGTATGCACTCAGGACATGAGAACCCTGCAGTGACAAAAGAGTGGGTTAGGATTTCCAATTGAATCAGAAATAAAGTAGAAATATAACTGACTAATGCAGTTGTTACCATCAGAAATGTGCCATCATCAAGAATTTCAAAAGTGGTTTGCTCACTGGGTGGGCCAGTAGACAATGGTGAATGGTATGTTTCTAGGAACCAACTTTGTTGAAGGCCCACCTTACTGCACATCTCTTGATCCAGTGTGCTGGCTTTTTTGAGTCAGAAATTTCCTCCTCCTTGATTTGGTGTAAGGAGAGACAATCCTTACCAGTGGCTAGGCAGTAGGAAATTTTGAGATCAATTGAGATAATACTTGAGATATGAAAGTTGAACATCAAATTTAATTTCTAAGAGGTGGGGAAGATTTAGCTTGAAATCTTCAAGATAGCCATCAAGGGACCACAACTGGCAGGCAACTAGTTTAGTTTGGGGGTGGGGGGGGGATCTGAGGAGATTATTATCAATTTTTTTATTGCCAAGCAGAAATTTTAGAAACAAGTGGTCTTCAGAGCTAGGAGAGGCAGACTCACTATTGTGTTATCCTGGATTAAACAGACCACATCAACCAAGGGTTGATAGTTTGAGAGATGAGGAAGATTATCCATAAGATATATTGAATGGATTAAATTCAGAGATACTGGATTCACAAGATTTTTGACTAAACCAGGGGTTTAAAGCTGGTATTTTTAATTGAGACAAGCTAGCAAGACTTTAAAACTTAAATTTTTGCTAGATTTTGAATTAATTACAATGATATGGTCAGAGGATGGTCAGAGGAGGATGGACTGAGGAAGAGGGTGCATTTTGAAGGTTTTATTGAGCTTATAATGATAGTTTGGTCATCCTGAGCAGTTGACATGCTTGAGCTAACAATTGAAGATCAGCTTGAAGTGGTGCATGTTGACCAAAAAAACACTGAAGATACAGGCTGGCAAGGATCCCTGACCAGGTATATCATCCTATCTCACCCCATTTGGGCTTGAGATAATGTTTTCAACACAATTTTTGGAAAATTGACCACCAACAGATGCCAGGAAAGCTTCCCAAGACAGGTGCCCAGATGCACCATTGGGTGCACCCACTGGTTTGCTTCTTTCTGAAAAATAAAAAAAAGATAAAATTTGCCATCAGCTAAATATTTTGGCTGATGGAAGGGATCTGGAAGTGCCAGCGGCATAAGAATAATCCAAATGGGACTTCTAGCCCTATCTTAGGACAATCATATCCCATTTGAGGGGCTGGACCTCCTTTGGAGGCTCAGATTGAGGGGATCTGTTAAGCTAGGACCCACCTCTTTCAGACAAAATTGGACTTATAGTGGGATGCACCCCCCCTTTTGTTTGATGAATAGGACATGCCTGGTTGCAAGATTTCAGGGCAGGCAAACCTTGGGGCTCAATTTTACTTGGAATTGAAAATACAAAGCAAGTGAGGGAATTGTTCTGGCAAGAACAATGAACTGCTAGCTGTGGATGGATGATTTCTTGTTGCACAGGATTCCTAGTAACCTTGTATATACAGTGGCTTATCATAAATAATAGCCTTTTTTCCAAAAGAAGAGGTAGAAATTACCCATCAGGTCCCATTTTTTATTTTTTTTCACAGGCTCAGAGGCATCTCACAAGATATAAAAGAGGTGGTTCATGATGTTAAATCAAATTGAATAATTATCAAAAACCAAAACTTTTTTTTTTTAATTTTTCAGTATTCTCAATAATTTTTTAAAAAATAATTCAAGATGAAGGCAGGGTGCACCA
This sequence comes from Puccinia novopanici, assembly GCA_004348175.1. Taxonomy (NCBI): domain Eukaryota; kingdom Fungi; phylum Basidiomycota; class Pucciniomycetes; order Pucciniales; family Pucciniaceae; genus Puccinia; species Puccinia novopanici. The sequence goes on from SMGU01007651.1 coordinate 30,412, forward strand.
ACACCCTCAGCTTCAATCACACTTTTCATTCTATCAGGCATTGAATTGATGAGGTGGCCAAAAATTGAGGTTGGAAATTCACTTGCTGAATTGCTTCTTGAATTTCAGGGATTGTTTGGGGCTGGCAGAGATGTTGTAGGTTCAGCTTCAGGACAATCCACACCTTATTAATAAGAATGATTTCTGGAGATTTTGCTGGGCTTCTAAGATGCAGTTGCAGATGGAGAGCCAAATAATGACATAAATTGATCAGAAAAGTGATTTGTAATGTGGATGCCATAAGCCTCATAAGGGATACATGTAATTAATCTTCCCTCATTCCTCACAGCTAAACCTGGTCCTGCAGAACAGAATGGAATTATTTTATTAGGCATCTGGGGTGATCCCAGCAAATTCACATACTGACATTGGCCTCATTTTGAAGTTTCTTTAAAATACTCAAACTCGCAATTAGCCAGTCTGTTTATCATTTGAAAAAAATGCTATGAGGTAAAGAATCAAACAACCACCCCTTGGCCTCATTACCCTACACATGATCAAATTAGTTTTTTTTTGAGTCTTTAACCAACTGACAGAAACATCAATAGCTCAGAATTTTATTCTGGGGTTCATTTTCATCAACAACCTGGAAAAAGTATAGTATGTAGGTGTCTTTAAACCCCAATTTTTCAACCCAAAATTTTTCTGAACTCATTTTGAACTTATCCTTGTACTAAATCCTTGATCAAATTTAATCTCAACCTTTGTAACCTTCCTTCTCAACAAATATTCCTATCATTCTTCTTTTCTTGTCACTATTATCTTTTTATTCGTGTTGCTTCTCTTGACCTCTCTTATTCTTCTCTATTTTGCTTGTCCATATTATGTTCTGAAGTCCTTGTCTGGTGGAAAAGTTCTCAATTTATATTCTTCACAATAATGAATGTACTTATCTAATTCAATCTTGACTCAGTCTATCCATTGTCCTTCATGACACTTTCCTGCCAAAGGTATTTTCTTCTGGGGTGCTTGAAATCAACAATCTGGAAAGAGTATACTGGAATGTGGAAATAAAAAATTCTAAAATACTCAACCACTTTTAGATGGAAGAATAATATCATTATAAAAATTTCCATTGAGCTGATGATTATTCATGGTCATGAGTTCTCTCAAAATGCCATGGGAAGTAAAAATATTTCAATTGCATAATTTCAGTATGACCCCACCATCCATAATTCCTGCCAACAAGCTATATATTACATAGATATTTAATGAGTTACTAAATTGATCAACACCTTTCTAGCTATCTCAAACTGACCTAACAAAGCTGAAGCCACATTTTGACCAAAGGGCCTAGAGGCCTCCACAAAAGCGGTGTGTAGGGATTTCACTACATTTACCACACTGAATCAAATGCTATATAAAATCTGAAATCTTATCAGCAATGAAACTAGGATACAGAAATCTTTGAGCTGAAATTTCTAAGGACAATCCTTTGTATTTTGCCTACATTTCACGCTGTGCTATCCTTTCAACTTTGAACACAGATACTACTGAAATCAACAAGATAATTGCCAAGCCCCTGCAAGGTAACTAAATTGATACATTATCAGTGCAAAGGCCAGATGAGATTGCACTTGATTTTTTGCCATCAGAGAGGCTGAAAAAGTTGACCTTCTCTTGCTTTCCAACTCACAAGATCACACTTAAGGCTGGGATTCTGATCAGGCTCTTAAAGATTCATAACATGCAAGAGGTACTATCTAGTGGGACTTGAATTATCATACCAAAATTTTTGGACCCAGAAATTGTGGGAAAGGTCATGACAGGAAGATTTAAGCACATGGAGGTTATCCTGTGTTAATTTTTGTTGCATTTTGAAGTTGAACCTCAAGCACAAATGTCATTCTACAGATACCATCTCACTGTGGCTGCATCTTTTGTGATGACAGCCAAGGTCAAACCTTAGGCAGGGAGGTACTATTAATGAAATTGACATAGTTTGAACATGTTCAATTATATTTAGCTCTTCAAAACTAAAGAGGTAGGTGCTCCCTGAGACAGTTTATTGATGGGGAGACCAATCATATGAACCACTTGAATTTCAGGAAAATTCATGAAAAGATATGGGGAAATAGAGAAGAGATGAATAATGAATCTATATAGTAAGAAATGCCTTTTGAGGCGCATAGGCCATTGAACTAGGCTAATGAGAATTTACTAAAGTCAATGAAAAACTTTATAAAAATTTACTAAAAATCCATCATTATTTCTGGTTTCTGAGATTCCAGTTTAAAACTCTGTCAGATTGGGATACAGTCCTAGATGTACTGGCCTCTGGTGGCATTTGATTCAAAAGTTGAGCTCTTTGAATCAACCGGTGACTGATTTGAAATGAACACCCAAAATGTGTTCTTCCTGGAGTACTTTGCAATTCAGGAGGTGGTGGCAGGGTCTGATGGGTGATATTGTTGCTTGGCCACATGAGCTCAATTATTCCTGGGCTGGTTCCAAAGTCAATATTGCAATCATAATCTGGGAATATGAAGGCATGTCCTGTAATTTCTGCTGGTAAGAGGATGGGAAGGCCATTGAATTTGTCGATGTAACTGAATAAGCCATAGTTCATTTGTTTTCTGTCTGGGTCCTGGTGTGGATGGTTGTAGAAATTGTTTGTCGTAACAGCAACATTTGTAAAAATTGATTCTGAGTCATTTTTCAGTTCATTCCAATCCATAGAATCCCAGCTGGGTAGTCCAAATTTTTCCAGAATAGCCTTGTTTGATTGATATGCTGTTACTGAGAAGTGCTGGATCCTTTCACATAGATATTGGTTGTGATTATTGAGGGTGGACCAAATCTGCCTGTCTCTGTGAACTTCTTCAGCTTTCATATTCTCCTTCCAAGCATAAACTCCTGTGGAAAAACTTCAACTCAACATCCTGCAAGACATCAAATAAAAATAACAAGGTACCACATACCAGCAGTTTTTCCTCTTTCAGTTTCCCCCCTGAAACCAATGAAAGACATTTTTCCATTAATGGTCCATTGGTTGGGGATGTGAGGGCAATTTTGGCTCATGGAATAAAGGTCATGAATCATTTGAGCTAGCTTCCTTCCAGTTTCAACTAGGGGTTGGCCATCAAGAGACAGGGGATGGAATTGGACTAAAAACTGGACTTCTTCTCCTTTGTTATCAGTGGCAATTACATTTTTTGATGGTGAGAATATTCTGTTTCCAATCAAGAAAGTTGCTGCTTTTTGCTTCTTGGAATGACATAAGACGTAAGGCTCATTGACATGAGGAAAGTTTTGACCTCTGTTACTCTAGTGATTAATTAAGTGGTCACGTCTCTGTCTATCTGAGTAGTATGGGACAGAGGGATAAGATGAATGTGGATTCATGTAGAGAAGTATGCTTTTTTTGTTCTTCAAGGGTTATTTGGTGGATGGGAGGGGTGAATAATTTTGGATTCAGTGAGTAACACTTAGAACTGAAGGTCAAAACACACAGAAATGGGATATTTGGAGGATGGGAGGGGGAAAGGGGAAGAAATGGTTGACCAAACCCTCATTATAAGTCATTAAAATTTATATCTTGTCACATCAAAGGGTGGCAGTGATGTCAATCAGACAGAGGCATTTGTACATGTGTACAAATACATAAATTCTCCACTCCCGGGTGTTGCGTCACATCAAGTAAATTCTCCACTCCCTGGCCCGTGCGTCACATCAAGATAAATTCAATGCCCCTAATATGAGGGTCTGTCACTTGTCAGACCCATAGATTGGCTTGCAACAGAGCACCCCGGTTGATGCAACATGTTTCTGAGTGCCTTGGTACCCCCTTGGGCTTGTGTCTCGGTATGGCTTGGGCCACAGTACAGGCTGCCCTCACTCACTGGGACAGCAATGCCTTTTATTGTCCGGCAGATAGCTGAACTCAAAATCATTTACACATTAACACGATGACCAGTGACTACATTCTGCAGCAATGGATGAACCCGTACCCTTATCAGGGAGATGTAAGAGCACCATGCCAGGGACTTCTTGAGTAGAAGAGATCGCGAAGGGATATATTTTCCACAACAGTCCTCGTGGCTTTCGGGATCTGTAAACCAGCTCAAGGCCTTGAAGCTAGGAGCCTGCAGCCCCCCACCCAGGACGCCCCGGCCCCTGCCCGCGCCCTCATGGTGCCCACAAGCACGGTGCGTCACAAGGGCGGAGACGCTTGAGTTGACTTGAGTGTGTCACTCACCGGAACCCCTCCGGGACGCCCCATTGAGGGGCTTATGTAGGCCGGGCACTACCGACAGGCTGACCATGCCAGTCGACACGGAGACTCACGGAGACCCGCGCCGCCCCTGTACACGCCAGTGTGACGGTTGAGTAATGGCACGCCACAACGTCAAGCCCAGAGGCTCTGGTCAATCCTTAGTCAGGAACCACAGGGTTCTTGTCTCCCCTTCGGGATAAAGAGGACTGCCGCTGCGACAAGTTTTCCGGGTTTTGCGCTTCGGCGCTCACAGGTGAAACATGACACGATTGTGTCGTACCTGGGCTTCCGTACTTGGGCTTAGCTAAGGTACCGGCCCCAAACCTGTGGTCAACTTGACACGAAAGTTGGCGGGACTATGCGGATGCTTTTTAGGGCGCGTACCACAGCCCGCGCGAAATCTGACTTTCCCTTTTTTTCACAGAAATCATCTCTGGGCAGAAACGCGTACCCCAGACGTCAGTTTTTGCCAAAATCACAGAAATCATATCGCCAAAATTCTACCTGTTTTGGAAACTCCCCCCCCCTGTTTTTGAAAATTTTGAGCTTGTTCATCATCTACACATCATCCACACAATCCTCTGTTTGTATTTCCATATCCACAAATACAAGCAATGATACTCAATCCCAACTTGTTCACTGTTGCACAAATGTCAGAAGAGCCTGAAGACTTACCACCACCGCTCAACCTCCCAGTTCTCTCTTTGGTACCTCCACCAGCACCAGCCACAGCTCCCACAACCAACAAGGCTACTTCAAAAAAGAAAAAAAACAATCAAAAAGAAAAGCCACCATGCGCCATGCAAAAAAAATCCAACAATCAAGCAAATCCCTTCAGCTCCTCCTGCTCCAACCAGTGTGGCCACCAATAAACCCCTCACAGCTGATCCCAAAGGAAAAAATCCACACATCTGGTCTAGCTTGGAGAAAGCCAAGCTTCTCAAGCTCATCGGACTTGAGAATTCAGCTGGCCATGGTACCAAAAACAGAAACTTGAAGAAGGAGGGCTGGAAAAATGTCATGGTGACCCTAAAAAAACACTTCAACCTGAATCTTAACCAAGAGCAAATCAAAAACCAGAAAAGTTTTTTGCATGGGTCTTTTCTTTGATTACAAGTTCCTTTGTAATCAATCAGGGTTTGGCTGGGACAACAAGACCTTGATGGTGACAGCCAATCCCAAAGCATGGGATGAACTGATTCTGGAGCACCTTTGCAGGAACTTCAGGAAATTAAGGGATAAGCTATTCCACATCTATGAATTGGCTGAGTGTGTGTTTACGGGTACCTTTGCAACTGGCAAGATTTCAGACACACTCATCCCAGCAATTGAAAATCCAGCCATGTCACCTACCATTGACAAGAGCAAGAA
>SMGU01007654.1:0-18773 GCA_004348175.1 Puccinia novopanici
ATCATCCATGGATATCCTCAGACAGGACAGAATTATTATTCCCACACCCCCCTTTGGATAAACAACTCTCTCAGGAGTCAGACTACTCCCACCCCCTTCCTCTCATCCATACTCATTATTGTCCCAGATGGAGTTAATTTTTCCTCCCCCTCTTTCTCATAGCCAGTAGAGCCTGTGCTTTGATGATTTGTATTGACCCATAGCCAGAGAGACTCTGTGCTTTGGTGTATCTCTCAGATATATAAGGACTCAATATTGTTGTAGTAGAACCTCATAGACTTCAGAGACCTCAGAGATTTAGAGAACATCTATCACCCAGACTGCTTATTTAGCATTGATTAGAAACCCAGACTGCTTATTTAGCATTGATTAGAACCCAGATTAGTAGTTAACCAGATTGTTAGCAACTCATTGAACCCCAGATTTCCCAGATTTTAGATTACTCACAGAACCATTCCCCCAACCTTACTCCATCTCCTCCTCAACCTCTTCCTGAGTGGCCCCAAACTTGCTCAGAAGTAACAAATCCCCTACACTAAGAACTGTCAGAATTAGCCACACCCTTTATATTCTTTATTTTCTTAGTGAAACTCTCCCAAACTCAGCATTAGATAGGAAGGCAGCTCTTATATCAGCACCCTTAGTCACAACTTAAATTATTACTAGTGTATCTTGTCTATTTCCCTTCCAAGCTCTATCTCTCCCCAGAGTAGTTCCACAAAGTACTCGATTATATTTCTGAGGATGGTTCGTATGTAAAACAAAGAACTTTATAGGCACAATGGGTGTCGACTGCACTCGTAAGTAGCTTTCAACTTGAGATCGTTATTGTTTTTCTTGGCAGAACAAGAATTGAACACTTGTCTCGATTGACTTGTTTAAGTAGATGTCCAAAGAAACACAAAGAAGAGTATAGCAGGTTGGTAAAAACAACCCGACAAACGTCTTAATCGATAATCGGCGGTCACATCAAATCACCGGAGTGATGAGGACACTTTAATGGATACGGGGTTGGAAAGCTGAGGGGATGGGTAGAAAGCTATACATCAACGGATCCAGGGTTTGTCGAGGGAGGTCAAAGGGAAAGGTAGAAGGTCACGTGAAATAAAAATAGAAGAGCTATGGAGGAGCAAGACGCAGTACGAGAATTGTATGTTGTGTTGGATCGTTCTGTAACTACTAAATGTATTTGTGAAGCGAGATGTGTCTATTGTTCCGAGTGTGTTGAGAAGAGTGAATTGCTCTTAGATGGACGGTTAGAGTTAAGTAAGAAGGAAGGGGCAATAGAATATCTAAGGATGATATCTATGAAGAGGCTTGTGTTATGGTTGCAAGACCATTTCATAGAAATCATCAGACACAAGATTGAAGGTTTTTAAATAGTGATCTTAACAGGGGAGTGTGACATGGCAGGCTTATGTAAGTGATTACATAAAGCATGACATATGTGAATGCTTAAAGATATTTATGCTTATAAGGCATAGCTATCTCACATCTGTCACAGTGTGTAGTTGTTCATTACATGAGTAGTAAGAAACAAATAGTGAGATACACTAAATAGAGAGGTGGATAGTTCAGGCAATAGGCACAAAGTACATGAGTAGACTCATAGAAGAGAAAATGCTCAGTCTCCTTCGGTTAGGATTAGGGTCCTGATCCAAGGAGACTCATGCCTGAAGCGACTAAAGTAAAAAAAATACACGGTTGATCTGTAAAAGCAGAATCAATCGTGTCGCTCTAGTATAACTATCATTCAACAGCAGAAGTGCGGTAGTTTAGTCGGCCGACTCCTTGCGACGGAGTACAACTATATACAGGTGCATCGTTGGCCAATGAGGGGCATTCAATTTGCTACAGGTATTCGTTCCTGTCAGTTGCAGCTTGTTACCAAGCGCTAAACGGCAGCGATAATAGATTTGTTGCATTGTGTTTTATTCGGTCAACAGTTGAACGTAGAAGTTACAAATAGTAACCACAATCAGCTGCATGTTGTTATCTCAGTAAGAGATACTGGGAGTTGTTGTGGACTTACGGAGATGCAGTACTGAATCCCGACAGGGCAGGTGAGACAGGCCTGTTCAGGTCGGGGGTTGACCCTATGAGCTTAGCTAGGCAACGTCGGTTCGCTCGGTTAATCCTATCTCCCATGTTACGGACCCAATGGAAACACATTATCGGTCGTTGCTGCTTCCTGAGAAAACGTTGTTGAGAGCTCGGAGCAGAGGTGCCTAAAAGCACCTCAAAGCAGTGTTTCATGCGGATTCGATCCCAGATCGGATTGTACGCCGCGTGAAAAACGAGGGGAGGTTTATCGTGAGAAGACGCTTTAGATCGGTCCTCCAAATAGGAGGAGCGAAGACGCCATTGGACTGAGCAAAAAGCGAAGCGGAGCCATCCAGGGGACTAGCCTCTGTTGCATAAGCATTGGAAGAAGAGCGTCGATACTTTATCAAAGGCCTCCTTTGTCGAGCAGATCCGTGCATACCGGATTAGTTCGCCTTTGACAAATGCTTGCTTAACATTTGGCGGGTGGTAGGATGACCAGGGAATGTATTGATATGCGTTGGCAGGCTTCTGAAACACCGAAGTAGCAAAACTTGTGTCAGCAGCGGTCGATTGATTCACTTTGATATTGATATCAAGGAATGCAATAGATGTACGACTAACTGTCCAACTGAGCTCCAAGTTTCCGATTGAATTGTCCACAAAACGTTTGACAGAGTCGACGTCGGATTCGGAGCCCTTGACAATGACTAGAATATTGTCAAGGAAGCAACCGTAATACAACAAGCTCGCGGGTCTATCGTCTATGGTTAACGATTCATAGGCAGCCGCAAAGAGGTTAGCGTATGTTGGAGCACAGGCAGTCCCCATTGCGGTCCCGAAAACCTGTCGATAGACGGTAGAACCGAAAGAAAGGAAGTTGTTTTCTAAAACGTACTGGAGAGCGTTGCTGAGACAATCAGCGTCAGTGTCCGAGTAGCCGTTTGTAGACGCCAGCCATCGAATAATTCGACATCCTTCATCACTAGGAAGCGAACTATAGAAAGAGGTGACGTCCGCCGTCAGTAACCAAACATCTGTAGATCGTGGGATAGAGATCGAAGCAAGTTGTTGAAGTAACTGCTTCGAGTCGCGCAGGATCCATGGGAAGGATGAAAGGATGGGACGGAGGGAGTAGTCCAGCCACTTACTTAAGTTGGTGGTGATCCAATTAAAGGAGGGGATGATGGGTTGACCTTTGATTGGATGTTTATGGACTTTGGGTAAGACATAGAATTCCGGAAGTGTCGGTTTCGAAAGACTATGCAATACAAACTTCCGAGTTTGTTCTGTAAACATGGATGATCGAACTATGTCGTAGAGTTCATACAATAAGCGTGTAATATTAACAGAAGCCATTTCGTATACGGATGATTCAGACAGTTGACGCCTACATTCTTCAATGTACCAAGTGGATGGCAGGATGCTCATCCCCAGGTTCTTATTGCAAGGTTTGAGGATGTAGTTTTCATTGTTGATAAACTCGTTGAACGTCCTCAAAGTGTTGGATGACATCGAGGGACGCCAATTGGTTCGAGAGATTTTCTCTGCAGCTGAGGTTAGAAGTCGGCCTCCAATTTGAAGACCAGTTTCTATATCTGGGTAGTTTTCAAGAATATCAAAAGACTTGTCAGATTTGATGTGAAATCTCGCAATGAAATCATCATCCTCAGGTTGATCAGAGAAAAGAACCTGTATATGTACGGAGCGTGAAAAATCCTTCCACGACTGTAGCAATCGTTCCGGTTTTTCGTACGGTGGTTTCAGACAGAACTTCGAGTTGAGTGAAAGCAATGTCGCGACTGACTTGTCCACCTTGATAGAGAAAGGGTTTTGGATCGAGTTATTCGTGATTCGGGTTTCGATCCAGTAAACGCTAGAATGAATGAACACAAAGCGTGTTCGTTCTATTCTGGAAAGGAGGAAGAATCCAGTCGGATATGTTTCCAACCGGCGGATATCAAAATCCGGGGGTGTAGATAGCAGTAAACCATTAGTCACGGCTAAGTGGTTTGACTTAATGTCTTTCTTATGCAATGTGTTATGCAACACGGCATTTCCTTTGTTATGTAAAGTTCTTTTATATGCAATTTCATTATGTGTACGTGTACTCCGCAGCATAGAATGTCGTGGAACAACTGCGGCGGCCGTGCACTTACGCACGGGCCGCGGAGACTCATTGGCAGACAATTAATCCAAAACCATATCCAAACTTAACGACGACGAAAGAACAAAAGAAGGGAGATCTGGATCAACGATGGTAAGTTCGTTTCTATAACAATCATCATTGATGTCCCTTTTCCACCATTCTAAAGGCCGGTTGCCCGGCTTTTTCCTTTTCCTCTTCCTCGGTTGTGATTCTGATTCCTGACTGGTTGATTTTTCATCCCACCAGTCGAACTCGCTGAGCCTTCTCTTGAGCCCGATTGTCGACCTCCGCCACATTGGGAGCCTCAATTTCCTCTGGTCAAAGAGTTCAAGCGGGAGAACTTCGCTGGTGAGGTGTTGTTCTTGGAGAAGTCCTGCTTGCGTTTCAAGGGCGGAGCACTTGTTGATTGGTGAGTTGAACTTTTCTACAAGTAAGTTCAAAGGAATGTCAGGATCATAATTGTAGTTATCAACAGAATCATGTTGGTCAGTATGAAGACATACTGATGCTTGTTCGATGTTGCTTTTAACAGAATTTTGGACTTCTTTCGATACAATGGAACAGATTTCTTCAGTTAAAGTTTTTTCCTTTGGCATCGCATCAAGATCCATCTCCGCGGTAAGTTTAGCCAAGCATTTCTTTTCTTGGAGTTTTGTGGCTTTGTTAGCTTTAAGAGATGCGGCGATAGTTGCTGACATCAATTTATGGTCAATCAGACACAAGGATAAATTGAAGACACTTCTAAAGTCCTTGGCGACAGCACCACTTGGCATACTATTCATTACAGTCTGGGCTTCTTTGCTCCATTGAGATAGGAGTTTTCGTAAGTATGTCTCAGATGTTAAGACCGAGTTAACAGCAAGGAGTTCTGATTTCCGGCTTTTAATGGCTTCGGTTAGAATTGTTCGACAAAGATTGGTCGTTGCTGTGTTGATTGTCATCTGGTGGAGTAGATTCTCCGGGTCGTCTTTATTGACGATGTTGCTCATGATTTGGAAAATCGGTGTACTTTTCAAGATAGATTCTGGAAAAGTTCCTTGATTTTCGTGAGCCTCCAGTTTCTTTAATGAGCTAACAATCTGTTGATGTGCATTAATCGACTCCTCGATAGTTTGAAATGCTATCGGTAGGAGGTGTTCCTCAACCCATTTCGCAACGGTGCCGCCATGTCAAGACGAGGATTTTGCCCTATTGCGGAACTGTTGAATGGAGACTACAGCCTCCATTAAATCGGGATCACGAGGGATGCCACTGCTAGTCATAAGTGGATTGACTCGAGGGTTAGTCGATGGACGTTGAACAAGGTCAAAATCGACGTCGTTCATCTTATGTGGTAAGTGGACTTTGTAATCAATCTGTTGGTTCAATGAATAACGATAACAGGATGGTTAATCGTTTTCTTGTTTCCTTAATAGAGGAAGCAACAGGTCGTTCTGGAAATACGTACTGAAGAATATTTCAAGAATGTCGTGTACGCAAAGCAAAGAAACACGAATCACTCAGGGGATGTTGACTGCACCTTGTAAGTGATTTTTTTTGACTGGAGATTGTTATGTTAACCCTAGTAAAATAGAGATTGAACAGTGTCTCGATTGATTTAGTTTAAGGTTTTTTAATCCAAAGAAACACGAGTAAGAGTATTGCAGTCTGGCAGAACAGAACAACAAACGTCTTAAACAATAATCGGCGGTCACGTCAAATCACGGTAGTGACAAGGACTCTTTAAGGAAAACGAGGTCGGGAGTAGCTGGGGAAGGGGGTGGATAGAAAGCTATGCAATGACGAAGTTGAAGATATCGAAAGAGGTCGATGGGAAGGATAGGGGATCAAGCAAAGATGGAACGGAGTAGCTATAGAGGAATGTGGTGAGGTACGAGAGTTGTATGTTGCGACGAATTTTCTGTAACTACTGATTGTATTGTGGAAAGCAAGACGTAACTATCAATCCAAGTGTTGTTGAGAAGAGGGAATTGTTCTTAGATGGAGGGTTAGAGTTAAGTAAGAAGGAAAGGGCAATAGATTATCTAAGGGATGATATCTATGAATGAGGCTTGTGTTATGGTTGCAAGACCATTTCATAGAAATCATCAGACACAAGATTCAAGGTTTTTAAATAGTGATCTTAACAGGGGAGTGTGACATGGCAGGCTTATGTAAGTGATTACATAAAGCATGACATATGTGAATGCTTAAAGATAGTTATGCTTATAAGGCATAGCTATCTCACATCTGTCACAGTGTGTAGTTGTTCATTACATGAGTAGTAAGAAACAAATAGTGAGATACACTAAATAGAGAGGTGGATAGTTCAGGCAATAGGCACAAAGTACATGAGTAGACTCATAGAAGAGAAAATTCTCAGTCTCCTTTGGTTAGGAGGTTGCGTGTCGAACTCCCTATATATATGTACCTATTTTATGTACAGTGGCCGGAAGAAAGTTTTCAAAAAATGTTTTTGCACAGCTCAAGCCCCAAAAACCCACCGGGGAAAACCCTGTTAGCTGCTGAGATACACAGCAGCTTTGGTGGTTTGCCAGTTCATCACAACCAACAAACCACCGCTGCTACCCCTCTTGCGTGACAGCTATCATCTCCCAAGATTCTGTAAGTCCCTCCTCAATTCTTTTTCTTGATTATATTTTACAATAAGGGTATACTGATACCCTTTTTTTTGGTTTTTGAAAACAAAAAAACTTACCCAAGTTTGATGGCCAGAAGAAAGAGCAAACACAATTTGATGACCAAGGAGAAGGTTATTGTTGTTGGAATGGCAGCCAGCGGATCAACCATATCGCAGGTTGCCCGTTTAGCAAAGCTTCCCAGACCAACGGTCAACTCCATTCTGGAGTGGCACCAAGCCGGAGAGACCATTGTGGTACTCTTAAATGTTGAAAATTAAAAAATTATTTGTTTTATTCTTTTTCCTTTTCTTTCTATCTTTTCCCCTTCTTTTATCATACTACAGGCCATAAATCAGTAAATCTGAATGGAGAAACGGACTCTACGGCTAAATTTACCCTATGGTCACCTTGGACGGCAACTTCTCAAACCCCTTGGATCAGAAGTTACACACCCTCCTTGGCCACCATCAGTACATATCACCAATCAACACTATCATTTACATATCACACTCCTTACACAACCTTCAGTAAATTACACAACCAACACAACAACATACTACATACACCATATACATACAACAACATTTACATACAACAACATTTACATACAACAACAACCCACTACACACAATTACATGGTCATGTAGACATACATGCAGGGCTCATGCACTCTCATGCAGGTCTCATGCACTCTCATGCAGATCCCATGCAGGCTGTCATGCAGTCACATGTACTCTCTACCCCTATCTTGTTGATTTTGCTGAGCATCACTCACTTGATACAGGGTCTGAGCTATTTTTCCTCCCTTTACACCCCTTTTTTTTGACAGGCTGTGCATACACATGACCTGAAGACTTTTTTTCACCTCATTTTTGGTTGTTCCATTGTGTTCCATGGCATTTTCAGGCCAGCACAAATCCCTCAGTCTAGCGTAAATCCCTCAATGCTGTGTAGCTAGTCCAGCCAAAATCCCTCATCTCACTCTCACCTTGTAGCTAAATTTCCTCACTGTTGTCTATATAAGGGGGCTCTCCTTCAGTTGTTCCCCCCTTCTTCACCAGATTTTCCCATCAGCTTTTTACACATAGTCTAGTAGTCTTATCCCCTATAACACTACCCTTTTCTGGTCACTCTATATTATTAGCCCCTCTATATTATAGTTTTACAATATTAGACAACCTTACATATTACAACCCTTACATCTCAAATAACATCCCTCATTGCCCTTTCATAAGGCCCCTTGTTTCAATCCCTGGTCAAGACCTAGGTCTAACAGGTTCAGTTGCCATAATGCTATTCCCCCTTTCAAACTCAACACCCTTTCACTCTATAACCCCCCATCACTAGAACCTCTGTTCAATCCCTGGTTGTAGCACTTGCTCCCACATCACACATCTCATCCCACATCACCCATCTCATTCCTCATCACTCACCACTCCTCATCCATACTCATCACCACTCATCTCATCACTCATCACTCATCATCAGTCCTCATCACTCTTCATCATCATCATCATAAACCATCACTCACTCTCATAAATATCAACACACTTGGTCCACAGCCATCTCAAACCAGACCATCCCTAACCCTAACCCTAAGAGCATCTCCAACGGCGCTGGGGTGGACACGCGCGCCTCTGGCGGGCCGGAAGCAAGTGTCCACATCTATCACAGATGTGTCACAGAAGTGCCAACAGCGGTCTGTGGATCTGAGCAGGGGTGGATCCGCCTGGACCACATAGTTTGGTCGCGAGGAAGTCAGCGCGATGCAAATCCAACTCTTCGTAGCACTACCAACCAAGAAAAAAAAAACCACCAACACAACACACACGACAGACATGGACCCAGTCGAAGTGATGGAATACCTCGAAGACAACGATGACATCCTAGCTGCTATTCAAACCACCATCACGCTACTTCTCAGACGCCGAAATAGGAGAGCAAAACACGGTGGATCAGTCATTGGACGCAAGGAGATCTATCGCAATCGCCTCCGAGGTCACGAACTACTATACCAAGATTACTTCTCGGTGAATCCAACATATCCTGAGAATATTTTCCGTCGACGCTTCAGGATGCGGCGACCCCTCTTTCTCAAAATTGTGGAGGCAGTCATGAATGAAGACGCATATTTCATCCAGAAGCGAGATGCTGCGGGCCGGTTGGGTTTCTCTCCCCTACAGAAGGTGACAGCTGCATTCAGAATGCTAGCTTATGGATATAGCGCTGATTCAATTGATGAATACCTACGAATAGGTAAGTTTTTATTAAATTCTTTTGATCTCTTTATTTTCCATTTGTTTTGTTAAATTAATTATCTCTTCCATATTACTTTGTTTTTTTGGGGGGGAATACAACTAGGTGAAAGTACAGCACTCGAAACTCTCAAAAGATTTTGTCGCGCGGTGGTCAATGTATATGGAGAAGAATATCCACGCAGGCCAAATGAGAACGACTTGGCAAAGATACTGGCCGTCTCAGAAGAGCGAGGATTCCCAGGGATGCTCGGATCATTAGACTGCATGCATTGGGGTTGGAAGAACTGCCCCATTGCAGAGCACGGGCAGTATACTGGAAAGGAAAAAGAACCTACGATTATTCTTGAGGCGGTCGCTACCCATGATTTATGGATTTGGCACGCGTTTTTTGGACTGCCAGGAACGCTCAATGATATAAATGTTTTGGATCGATCACCAATCTTCGACGCAATCCAAGATGGCCAATCCCACTCAATTCGTTATTCAGTAAACGGCAAAGAATACAATCACGGCTATTATCTTACAGACGGAATATATCCAAAATACGCTTTGTTAATGCAGTCAATCAGTGAACCTCAAGGCAAGAAAAATAAACACTTTGCGAAAATTCAAGAAGCATATCGCAAAGATGTAGAACGAGCTTTCGGTGTGCTACAGTCTCGATATGCGATTATTTGATCACCGGGGCGCCTTTGGGACCATGCCGACCTCACATATATCATGAAAACAGTGATCATCCTCCACAATATGACTGTGGAGGATGAAGAAGGAACGGAAGACAAAGGCATTTATGAATATGAGCAACTCCCTCACACACAAGCGTTGATCGAGTCCACCCAAGAAAGCAATCACCATTTCGATGCTTTTCTCTTGCGTTATCAAGGGATTCGTGACATTCATGTTCACAACCAACTGAAGAGTGATCTTATTGAACACCTCTGGAATCACCTGGGGAAAGGTGATTCCGACTAATGAAGAAATTTTTTTTCTCATGTTTCTCTCGGTGTGTTTGGTTCTATTATATTATTCTTGTTTTTTTTTTTTTTTACTTTTTTCTATTCTCGCTTGTATTTTTTTTCTATTGTGAATCCTGTATTTTCTGTTTTCATTTAACGATATCACCTAAATTCACGCATGCATTGGCAGAAATGAAAAAATAAATAAACACCAAAAGAAACAACTACATGAACTACTCTGGACGGTCCAAAATCGCCCGTTTCTTTTTTTGCCAATAGGCTTTGAATTCTTCATCCATGCCACTCAAATCCATCGCCATAACCCGCTCGTCGGATGCCACTTGCATGGCTGTTTTGACCGAAATCAATTGCTCCTGGGAGATCCTCACAAGCTCCTCCTGAGCTTTGATGACCTTGTCGAGGATAGCGTCCTCGTCGCGCTTTCTTTTTGCAGCCTTCTGACCTTCAGGACGACGATTGGATCCGAGAGCACTGCGGCCAGCCTTGTCATCGGAATCATCGAGTACTTCTGTGGCATTCTGAGGGCTTGAGGGTATGGTGTTGTTGCTTGTAGGGATGTTGGATGGGTCGCTGGGGAGATCGCTTGTTGTTTTTGACTCTGTCACCTTCTTGTTTTTGCTTGACTTGAGGTCAATCTCTTGCTGGGTGGCCTGCCATTTGGGGGTATCTTTCAAAATACCCCAGCAATGATCGAGGTTAAACACCAATTCGTGCGAAGCCTTGTAAAATTCTTTCCCTTCTGTGAGCTAAAAAAAAAAAACCAAGTCACAACAAAGGAACTGGCAACCACCTTAAACCTAGAAACTTACAACATCGTTGCGGTTCATCCCACTTCTCATCCGGCGCTCGACTTGAGAATAGCAACCCCCAAACTTGTTGCACACCCTCATGATGTGCCCCCAGCGACACTCAACGGCGTTGGTTAGTTGTGTTGGAAGGGGTTTGTAGCCTTTCGAGTTGATGTTTTCTTTGTTCATGTCGTCGACCAAATCGGAGTACATCTGGTGAACGCGTTCCCAGAACGTCGCCGCCTTCTGTCCGGTTCCCACTATACTATCACGACTCGTGTTCAACCAGGCGACACACAAGAGCTTATCTTCATCTATGGTCCAGTTGGGGTTCTTCTTTTTGGGGGCCTCGACTTTTCCATCTTCTACATCAGAAAGATTTTTATTTTTTTCTTTGGCTGGCACTTTTTTTTTGGCTCTTGGTTTGGGATTCGTGTCAGTTGGCTGCTTTCGTGGTGACAAACGAGTTTGGGAAGGAGTGGGAGTCGGGGACGCCATGGATTCGAGGAGGGGATCCACCGGTATTGTTGCCATGTTGTAGAACGAAAAACGATGGTGGTGTATTTTCTGGATATCGAGATGTGTTGGAGATGGATATGGTTGGAAATTATCGTCGTGGCGACGACGAAACAGGTTTGGAGGCTTGGGTGGATAGCTGCAAAAGCTGCCAAAAGTAGCAGCCGATGGCAGTTTTGGTCGACGGCCGCGAGCTTTAGCAGGGCTTGTAGCGGGGCCGCTGGAGGCCCAAAAAGGCCCGCGGGCCGCTATATTTTGTCCCAGGTCCCGCAATAGCGGGACCGTTGGAGATGCTCTAAACTGCCAAGTGATCTTGGTGGTCTTGTTTTCTTATAGCATAGAAGGGCAGAGCTTGCAACTCATCCATCCCCTTCTCAATTCAGCAAAAGGGTTTTGCATCACCTTTTGAGTCTTACACCGTCAAAACTGCAAAGTGATCTGGCTGCCCTTGCAAGACAAGCGACTGGTATTTGAGAGAGATTGGCTGCTGCCTCAAATCCAACTGCAAGAGGAAGCTCAGCAAGATTGCCGACTTCATCCCAGCTAATGTCCTCCACCGGTAAAAGGTCTGTTATTTTTTTTTATTTTTTATTTTTATTTTTTTTTATTTAGGGCATTAATAAACGTACCCGGGTAATCCGCGTTTACACCTGGTTTTTACGTCATGGCGACGTAAATTGTGCTGCGCAGCAAACCCGGTTTTCCGCATTTACACCCAGTTTTTTTAACATTTTTTTTTTTTTTTTTGATTTTTTTTTTAAATAATTCTCAGATTTCAAACCATGAACTTTCAAATTAAAAAATATTTGTAAATTTTGGTTTTTTTCATTTTGAAAAACAATAAAAATTACTGATTTTGGTGGGTACCCGGTTTTCCACATGCACACCCGGTTTTTTTGAGTAATTATTTCTCATGATTTAAAAGGAGGAAAATTATCAAAAAAAAAAAAAAAAATTGAATCTATGAAAGTTGCAGATCATTTTGGTCTTTCTGTATTAATTTCAAAATGAAAATTAAGTTTTTTTTGGTGCTGTGTACCCGGTTTTTTAAAAAATACACTGTCAAAACTCAAAATTTTTGAATGATTTAAATTTATTTACATCACTTTTGAGGTATTGGACTTTTTTTTGGTGAGAATCAATCTTCTTTAAATCAAGATTTTTTTCAGCAGACATACACCCTGTTTTGTGGCCATTTCATTGTATATTTATAGAGAGGGGTTAACTTCATTTTTTTTTTTTTTTTGATATTTTCTTCATGCAGATTGGTTCAATATTGGCTGAATAATTTAGGTTGGAATATTAGGGATTATTTGTGTTGGATTGTCATTATGGTGTGTGGTTTTTTTTATTTTTTGACGGTATAAATATTTTTAATAACCTATAAGAGGATGCAAAAAGAATTTAAAATAATTTAATTTCATCAAAAATAAAAAATAAAAAACCAGGTGTAAATGCGGAAAACCGGGTACACTGCGCAGCCAAAAACCGGGTGTAAAAGTGGATTACCTGGGTACATTTATTAATTCCCTTTATTTATTTTTATTTTTTATCATTCTCCCCATGTTCTCTGCTACACACTGACTATTTTTTCATTTTTTTTCTCAATATTAAATAACTTTTATGTTGGCCAGTAATGAAAAAACAAAATAATAATAAAAAATGCTGAAGGTTTTTTCAAATTGTTTTTATCTTATTGTTTCCCCAAATCTTCAATTCACCCTTCCCCAAATTTTTGTGATTTTTTTCCCTTTCCTTCTATTTTATTTTAAATTTTTTTTGTTGTTGTAAACTGATTTCCGGGCACTGTACAGTGCCTAGCCAAAAGTTTTTGCCGGGCTTTTTTTTTTTTTTTTGAGAAAAAAGGAAACAACCAATCATCACAAGTCTTTTTTTTTTGACATGGTCCTCAGAGAATGATAAGTATGAATATGAAACATTTGAAACTAAAAAACATCACAAAATAAAAATAAAAATCCATAAGGTTTTGGCTGTTTTTTTACATTCTTTAATAATTTTTCTGAGGGAAAAAGAGAATTTCTATGGAGAGTCTTGAGACTGGCGAAGAGTTTTTATAAATGAAAATTGTTTAAACAAAAATAAATTTTTATTTCATCTTTATTATTTTTTATTTTTTGTTTTTGTTGAGAGTGAAAAATTGATATCTATTTGGCCCTCCTTTGGCATCAATGACAGCTAAAATCCTGTTGAGATGGATTTCAGAATTTTTAGTAGACTTCACTGACATTTCACACAAAAAAAATAAATAAATAAAATGTGACAAAAACTTTTGGCTAGGCACTGTAACTAGTGGGTAAACCTAGGTAAAATTAAATGACAAACCCATTTCTTAAATAATATTCAAGGATTTCTCTATATTAAATGAGATACAATACTATAATTACAAATATGTAGGCTTTTGGATACTCTGGAGTATCTCTGAGGCTTACACCTGCTGTATTACCAAGATAAAATCAGGAAAACAAGTCACACTATTCTTGGGTGTGTTTGATTCATCACCATTGTGGATGTGCTGAGAGCATGTAATTATAAGGGTACATTATAGTCAGGGATGGCATTGCTGCATCAAAACATACTGACAGCAAGCCTGGCTTGGTTCAGCTCAGCCTAGTTCATCATGCAGCCATTCAAAATATTTAATAAGTTTAAAAATCAACTTCTTCAATAGTATTGCAAGGGTGTGGTGCATTGACATGTTGGTAGTCTGACATCATTCTTATTTTTGGGATTTTTTATAGTGTTTTTTGTAGAAGGATGTGCCATTATACATGATCCCAGTTCAAATTGGGAGCTTGCTTGTTCAGAAACCCTTGAAAAACATAAACTATTACCTTATGTACACATGTAGCAGAAGCATTATTTAGGAAGGGTTTTATTGCTTCTGAGCTCAAATTGAAAATTCAGTTAAATGATAAATTAAACAAAGAGATAAAATAATTCAACAACTTAGAAGCATTTTTTTAAGCTCAAGCTCACATTGCTTGGGAGTTGAATTGCAAGCAGGAGTCAAGAACATTCTGGCTTTGTTTTGTTTCTCACTTCATGAATGAATCTGATGCACTCAATTTGGGAAAATTTGTGGGAACCCCATTGGAAATTTGATTGATTGCCTTCTCAGATGAGTTTTCTCAAGTTCCTTTCCTTTTTTTCAATTTCACTTGGCCTGGCAATAAGATTTACACCCAATTCACAAGTCTAGTTTGTCCCTCCAAAAAATATATACAAGAAACCACAAAGATCTCTGATGCAGCACTGATGGACTAATGAATTTTTACAAATTTGCATTTCCATTAATATTAAAGCTAACCAACAAAACAGCAACAATATTCTTCTTCTAGCACTCGTAAACTTCCCTCCCCTACATCATCTGCTTTTGTGTGCATTGATTCATTCATTATTTTGAACTTTTGAAATAGACTGACAGTCTTTGTTTCTGAGTTACTCCCAATATGAGCAGGATCACCAAATTTCAACAGTTCTAGGTGATTTTGAATCCCGCGTTTCAAAGACCCTTTAATTTTCGTGGAACCCTCTATACAAATGCCAGTAATCATCCCCTGGGTTTTCTTAGCAATTATTCAAGCAGCAAAGCAGTCAACAAGGGGGAGAAAGGTGGGGATGAATTTTATCACAGAATGGGTGCAATACACCAGTTACTACTACTAAATTCATTTAGGTAGCAGACTACTCATAAGTTTTGTCTGTGATTCCAACGTCACTGGATGATCACCCCAGCTGGCACTTCGCAACGCAGTGGCAGAAGGCCATAGAATTCCCAAATCATTGTTCTTCAACGGCATTCAGTGTAGAATTGAGGGGATGACTTTTAACCAAAGGCCCCCTTGTAAGGTAGTGACTTGAAGAAACCTGGAATTTCTGAGTTTTGGCCTGGTCCCGCCTCCTGAGCAGACTAAGTGGGTAGCACTGCAAAAAAAACTCCACTCCGAGAAAGAACACCAAGAGAGAAAACATGGCACGCACAAAGCAGACGGCGCGCAAGTCGATGGGCGGAAACGCGCCGCGAAAACAGCTGGGGGCGGCCAAGGCGGCCCGAAAGTCGTCGGTGCCCGCCGCCGGCGGCGTCAAGAAGCCCCATCGATACCGGTGCGCCCGCCCCTCATCTTTCTCCTTCTTGACCCCATCCTTCTCCTCATACTCTATCAGCTTCTTTTACACCTGCCAGCCCAGGAACTTTCGCCCTTCTTGAGATCCGGCGGTACCAGAAATCCCCTGAACTGCAGATCCGAAAACTCCCGTAAGCACGACATGACATGCAGAAGCGACTGGCACCAGCACTATTCTGCTCTTTTTGTTCATTGCTTTTTTGTTTTTTCATTATGATGGTCCCAGCTTCCAACGATTGGTACGAGAGATTGCACAAGACTTCAAGACGGACTTACGGTTCCAATCTTCGGCGGTGATGGCGCTGCAGGAGTCGGCGGAGACCTACCTCCGTGGGGCGAGTCTCCCTTTGCCTCCCCTGAATTTGTGTCCTCGACCACGACGCGACATCGCTAACAACCCCCAACGCCCGTGCTTGTTTTCTTTTTCTGTACAGACTGTTCGAAGACAGCAACCTCGCCGCTATCCGTGCTAAGCGCGTCACCATCCAGCCCAAGGATATCCAGCTCGCCCGCAGGCTCAGAAGTGCCCGCTCCTAGCCACCCTGCATCTTCTGTCACATCCAAAATTACTGTCCTCCTCAAATTTCTTGTACCTGTTGATCCTAAACCTACCTTGGAACTTTTCAATTAAAAATACTTAAATGAATTGGGCCTTCCTTTCCGGCACCCGTCAATGCTGTGTAAGTATAGTACCATCACAAAAACACTACTTGCCAAGGGCAACTGTCCCACGACCAGTGCGTTGTAGGGGAGTCGAACCCCTGACGAGGCCATGGCAAGGCCCCAGTTTACCGCTAGCCTAACAACGCTACAATGACACCGCAAAACACGGATATATTGACCAATTGCTGGACAATGGGTCGCTGGCCGCAAGCTGTCTGAAGTCCCCAATTCGACAAGATGAATTGATGAGGAACAAAAAAACTTGACCACCACCGTCAGGCTGTCCTATAGCACCATGAAGATCTCGGTGGTTGTTGGGGCTTCTGTTGAGTCGGAACTTGAGTTTCAGAGGAAAGGGTGGCGCAAGCTACCTTGTATTGTGGATCTGCTTGTTGGGAGCCGCTCTCTCTCCAACATGCAGAGTACCTCAATTTTTCAACAAGTCTATGCGAATCGGCATTGATCATGATAAATATCAAGTTATTGGAAAGTTGAAGTGGGAACTAAGAGCGCCCCATACATGATACATGAATAGTGCATTCAAAAAGATATCTACGATTTCGATAAAGAGGAATAACGAAGAAGTAAAAAGAGCCCTCTAATCAAGCTTCTTGATACATATTGTATCATAGGATCCTTTTTAACTCTATGATAAAGTTGAGTGACTTGATTTCTGCGCTCTCAGGGACCATGTGATACATTAATGATATCAGAAGTTGTTATAATTTTGATGATCTAGTTATGAAAACTTCTAAAATAATAAGATGCATCCTGAAAGCATGTATTTTGGTTGCTAAGTTATTATAATTTCTTTTTTACAGATAAAATTCAATAATTAGAATAAAGGAATAAAATAAAAGGGAAAAATATAAAGGAAAAAATATAAAGGAAGAAATATAAAGGAAAATATATAAAAGAAATAAGACAAACCTGTTAAAATCTGACAAAACATTTCAGGACCAGACAAAAAGAAGTATTTATAGTTGTTCTGGTGAATACTATACTTGGGAAAGGTCAATTAAGGTGTCATTTCCTTTTGTATTCAGAAGAGAAAAAAGTGTACAGAATTTATTTAGGTATTTTTTGATAATGAAACTAATTTTGGAATATCAGGTATGGTGATATTAACTCTGTGGTTGACAATAGCCCTCTCTGGAAAAAGGGTAGATTTTTTGTGTGGGCTGAAGATCTGTTGATGGGCTTGGTTACTGGGAGAGAACACTTCCCAACTGGGCCAAAATTTATGAGTGACAGTTCTCCCTCCAAAGGAGCTTCTGTTTGCTGGGCAAAGGAGACAATGAATTAATGAAGTTCTTGAAGAACAAGAACATGAACCAAGATTCCCGCCACAGGAAAGCTAATTCCAGGGTCTTTTCCATCATCATATCACTCACCACTCCTCCATACACACACCAATCCTGAAAACAAAACACAAGAAGGAGCTGAACTTATTGAACTCAAGGGACAAGAATGTTTTCAGAGTTTTAGTTCTTGATGTGAGATTACTGCCAGAATATTTTTCTTTGAGCAATTTCCAGAGGAAATGTCCATTCAATTCATTTGCGGGGGGCAAGGTTGTACTGAAAAGGGCAAGAAAATCTGACTTGAGACTTTGGATTATCTCAATGTAGGTGTCTTTGTTTTACTTTTCAAACAGTTGGTCATCTTCTTAGCACTCACTTGTCATTGTCACTGGTTGTTCCATCTACCTTGTGTTGAAGTCAAGCTAAGGCTTGTTTTTTGGGAATGAGACATGTTTCTGACTCTTTGGTGTAAACCTGCAGAGAACCCAAGTGAGTTAGTGACTGTAATATTGTAAATTTTGGGTGGAAAATGTGGCTTAACAAGTGTGTTAGGAGTTGAAACTCCAGAACAATTCTGATTCCAGTATCTGGATTCCTATTTGGGAATCTGAAACAATATTGACCTGATTCAACATGGGTTGAACTGACTGTGGTCCCATTCCACTTTACTTAAATCATTTATGTGCAACTCAGCTTGACATGAATTACTTGCACCCCAAGCCTCACATGCTTGCAGTGATTCAACTTTACTGATGAGCAGTATCATTAGTTTAGAGCATCTTTACCGGTTGAGCTAAGACCGCGCGAGGTTTAACTCGCGGCTAGTGCTAAACTAGAATAGCAACCCCTGTTCAGTCGCATCGGTATTGCTTTGCATTGTGTAGTTTGGAGTAGAATTGTGTTGGGCGGCGGGTGAATCCCGATTTGAAGTGTGAGCACTGGTTAGCTTTTAGCTAGCCAGTGAGCTAACCATTGCTATATATAGCAATGGTTAGCCAAAAACCTAGCTCTGAGTCAAGTAAGCTCGGGTTTAGCTCTCTCCGGTGCGCTTGAATCCGGTGGCTAAAGTCCTTAGCTTTCGTGGATTTAGCCACCGATGCGGATGCTCTTAGGAGAGTGAGTGGAAACTATCTTGATTTACATTCCTGTTTAGTTATGATATTCAAAATTTAGAGATGAAATCATCAAGACAATTAATCTAGTTTTTTTATTACAGTTACCTGTCACAATAAATTAAAATTTATTGAAAATCACCTTCCAAAATTCTGAACCATAACTTCAAAAAAAAAAAAAAAAAAAAAAAAAAAAA
>SMGU01007655.1:0-17650 GCA_004348175.1 Puccinia novopanici
GTTGCCTTTGTGCACAAAAGAAAGTTGCATGTCAACTGCAGGCAGTTGATTGAGTTTTTCTTGTGGTGTATTCTTCTAAGTACAAGCTGGTCAAATTTTGGTTGAGAAGTAAAATGAATAATCAATATACAAGGAGTTATAAGTAAGAAGGAAGGGGCAATAGAATATCTAAGGATGATATCTATGAAGAGGCTTGTGTTATGGTTGCAAGACCATTTCATAGAAATCATCAGACACAAGATTCAAGGTTTTTAAATAGTGATCTTAACAGGGGAGTGTGACATGGCAGGCTTATGTAAGTGATTACATAAAGCATGACATATGTGAATGCTTAAAGATAGTTATGCTTATAAGGCATAGCTATCTCACATCTGTCACAGTGTGTAGTTGTTCATTACATGAGTAGTAAGAAACAAATAGTGAGATACACTAAATAGAGAGGTGGATAGTTCAGGCAATAGGCACAAAGTACATGAGTAGACTCATAGAAGAGAAAATGCTCAGTCTCCTTCGGTTAGGATTAGGGTCCTGATCCAAGGAGAATCATGCCTGAAGCGACTAAGGTAACAAAATACACGATCAATCTGTAAAAATAGAGTCGATTGTGTCGCTCTAGTATTACTATCATTCAACAGCAGAGGTGTGGTAGTTTAGTCGGCCGACTCCTTGCGACGGAGTACAACTATATACAGGTGCATCGTTGGCCAATGAGGGGCATTCAATTTGCTACAGGTATTCGTTCCTGTCAGTCGCAGTTTGTTACCAAGCGCTAAACGGCAGCGATAATAGATTTGTCGCATTGTGTTTTTATTCGGTCAACAGTCGAATATAGAAGTTACAAGTAGTAACCACAATCAGCTGCTTGTTGTTATCTCAGTAAGACAGACTGGAAGTCGATGTGGGCTTACGGGGATGAAGTACTGAATCCCGACAGGGCAGGTGAGACAGGCCTGTTCAGGTCGGGGGCTGACCCTATGAGCTTGGTTAGGCAACGTCGGTTTGCTCGGTTGATCCTATCTCCCATGTTACGGACCCGGTGGAAACACATTATCGGTCGCCGCTGCTTCCCGAGAAAGCGTCGTTGGGAGCTCGGAGCAGAGGTGCCTAAAAGCACCTCAAAGCAGTGTTTCATGCGGATTCGATCCCAGATCGGATTGTACGCCGCGTGAAAAACGAGGGGAGGTTTATCGTGAGAAGACGCTTTAGATCGGTCCTCCAAATAGGAGGAGCGAAGACGCCATTGGAATGAGAAAAAAGCAAAGCGCAGCCATCCAGGAGGCTAGCCTCTGTTGCATAAGCATTGGAAGAAGAGCGTCGATACTTTATCAAAGGCCTCCTTCTTTGAGCAAATCCGTGCATACCGGATTAACTCGCCTTTGACAAACGCTAGCTTAACGTTTGGCGGGTGGTAGGATGACCAGGGGATGTATTGGTACGCGTTGGCAGGTTTCTGAAACACAGAAGTAGTAAAACTTGTGTCAGAACATGTCGATTGGCTCACTTTGATATTGATATCAAGGAATGAAATAGATGTACGACTTACTGTCCAACTAAGTTCCAACTTTCCGAGTGAGTTGTCCACGAAACGTTTGACAGATTTGACGTCAGATTCGGAACCCTTGACGATGACTAGAATATTGTCTAGGAAGCGACCGTAATACAACAAGCTCGCGGGTCTATCGTCTACGGTTAACGATTCATAGGCAGCCGCAAAGAGGTTAGCGTATGTCGGAGCACAGGCAGTCCCCATTGCGGTCCCGAAAACCTGTCGATAGACGGTAGAACCGAAAGAAAGGAAGTTTTTTTCTAAAACGTACTGGAGTGCGTTGCTGAGGCAATCAGCGTCGTTGTCCGAGTAGCCGTTTGTAGACGCCAGCCATCCAATAATTCGACATCCTTCATCACTAGGACGCGAGCTATAGAAAGAGGTGACATCCGCCATCAGTAACCAAACATCTGTAGATCGTGGGATAGAGATCGAAGCAAGTTGTTGAAGTAACTGCTTCGAGTCTCGCAGGATCCATGGGAATGATGAAAGGATGGGACGGAGGGAGTAGTCCAGCCACTTACTTAAGTTGGTGGTGATCCAATTAAAGGAGGGGATGATGGGTTGACCTTTGATTGGATGTTTATGGACTTTAGGTAATACATAGAATTCCAGAAGTGTTGGCTTTGAGAGACTATGCAGTACAAATTTCCTAGTTTGTTCTGTAAACATGGACAATCGAACTATGTCGTAAAGTTCATAGGATAAGCGTGTCATGTTAACGGAAGCCGTTTTGTATACGGACGAATCAGACAGTTGACGCCTACATTCTTCAATGTACCAAGTGGATGGCAGGATGCTCATCCCCAGGTTCTCATCGCAGGGTTTAAAGATGTAGTTGTCATTGTTGATGAACTCATTGAACGTCCTCAGAGTGTTGGATGACATCAAGGGACGCCAGTCATTCCAAGAGATTTTCTCTGCAGCTGAGGTTAGAAGTCGGCCTCCAATTTGAAGGCCTGTTTCTATATCTGGGTAGTTTTCAAGAATATCAAAAGACTTGTCAGATTTGATGTGAAATCTCGCAATGAAATCATCATCCTCAGGTTGATCAGAGAAAAGAACCTGTATATGTACGGAGCGCAAAAAATCCTTCCACGACTGTAGCAATCGTTCCGGTTTTTCGTACGGTGGTTTCAGACAGAACTTCGAGTTGAGTGAAAGCAATGTCGCGACTGACTTGTCCACCTTGATAGAGAAAGGGTTTTGGATCGAGTTATTCGTGATTCGGGTTTCGATCCAGTAAACGCTAGAATGAATGAACACAAAGCGTGTTCGTTCTATTCTGGAAAGGAGGAAGAATCCAGTCGGATATGTTTCCAACCGGCGGATATCAAAATCCGGGGGTGTAGATAGCAGTAAACCATTAGTCACGGCTAAGTGGTTTGACTTAATGTCTTTCTTATGCAATGTGTTATGCAACACGGCATTTCCTTTGTTATGTAAAGTTCTTTTATATGCAATTTCATTATGTGTACGTGTACTCCGCAGCATAGAATGTCGTGGAACAACTGCGGCGGCCGCGCACTTACGCACGGGCCGCCGGGGCTCATCGGTAGATAACTCATCCACAACCATATCAAAACTTAACGACGACAAAAGGACGAAAGAAGGGAGATCTGGATTGACAATGGTAAGTTCGTTTCTATAACAATCATCATTGACGTCCCTTTTCCACCACTCTAAAGGCCGGTTGCCCGGCCTTTTCCTTTTCCTTTTCCTCAATTGTGATTCTGACTCCTGACTGGTTGACTTTTCATCCCACCAGTCGAACTCGCTGAGCCTTCTCTTGAGCCCGATTGTCGACCTCGAGTACTTGGACCGCCACAATGGGAGCCCCGATTTCCTCTGGTCAAAGAATTCAAACGGGAGAACTTCGCTGGTGAGGTGTTGTTCTTGGAGAAGTCCTGCTTGCGTTTCAAGGGCGGAGCACTTGTTGATTGGTGAGTTGAACTTTTCTACAAGTAAGTTCAAAGGAATGTCAGGATCATAATTGTAGTTATCAACAGAATCATGTTGGTCAGTATGAAGACATACTGATGCTTGTTCAATGTTGCTTTTAACAGCATTTCGAACTTCTTTCGAAACGATGGAACGGATTTCCTCGGTTAGAGTTTTTTCCTTTGGCATCACATCGATATCCATCTCTGCAGTAAGTTTTGCAAGACGTTTTTTCTCTTGAAGTTTAGTGGCTTCGTTGGCTTTAAGAGATGCGGCGATATTGGCTGACATCAATTTGTGGTTGATTAGACACAAAGCTAAATCGAAGACACTTTGAAAGTCTGCGGCGACGGCACCACTTGGCATGTTGCTCATGACGGTCTGGGCTTTGTTACTCCATTCAGCTGGAAGCTTCTTTAAGTACGTGTCCAACGTCAGTACCGAGTTTACAGCAATTAATTCTGACTTTCGGCTCTTGATAGCTTCCGCTAGAATTGTGCGACGGAGATTAGTTGTTGCTGTATTGATTGTCATCTGGTGGAGTAAATTCTCCAGGTTGTCTTTATTGACAACGTTGCTCATAATCTGTAAAATCGGCGTACTCTTCAAGATCGATTCTGGAAAAGTACCTTGATTCTCGTGATTTTCTAACTTCTTTATTGAGCTGACAATTTGTCAATGTGCATTGATCGACTCTTCGATGGTTTGAAAGGCTATCGGAAGAAGATGTTCCTCGACCCATTTCGCAATGGTACCGCCGTGACGAGACAAAGATTTGGCTCTGTCAGGGAACTGTTGGATAGAGACCACAGCCTCCATTAGATCGGGATCACGAGGATTACCACTTGCTGACATATGCGGATTGATTCGAGGATTAGTCGAAGGACGTTGAACAAGATTGTAATCGTTGTTGTTCATCCTGTGTATGTCGTGGATTTATTTAGTCAATCTATGTGTTCAGAAAGACGATAACAAGAAAGTTAATCGTTGTTACTCTTTCGCTTGATAAAGGAAAGTATTGGCAGTCTCAGAAACGATATACTCGATTATATTTCTGAGGATGGTTCGTATGTAAAACAAAGAACTTTATAGGCACAATGGGTGTCGACTGCACTCGTAAGTAGCTTTCAACTTGAGATCGTTATTGTTTTTCTTGGCAGAACAAGAATTGAACACTTGTCTCGATTGACTTGTTTAAGTAGATGTCCAAAGAAACACAAAGAAGAGTATAGCAGGTTGGTAAACAGGAGTCCCACAACGTCTTAATCGATAATCGGCGGTCACGTCGAATGGTTGGAGTGATGAGGACACTTTAATGGATACGGGGTTGGAAAGCTGAGGGGATGGGTAGAAAGCTATACATCAACGGATCCAGGGTTTGTCGAGGGAGGTCAAAGGGAAAGGTAGAAGGTCACGTGAAATAAAAATAGAAGAGCTATGGAGGAGCAAGACGCAGTACGAGAATTGTATGTTGTGTTGGATCGTTCTGTAACTACTAAATGTATTTGTGAAGCGAGATGTGTCTATTGTTCCGAGTGTGTTGAGAAGAGTGAATTGCTCTTAGATGGACGGTTAGAGTTAAGTAAGAAGGAAGGGGCAATAGAATATCTAAGGATGATATCTATGAAGAGGCTTGTGTTATGGTTGCAAGACCATTTCATAGAAATCATCAGACACAAGATTCAAGGTTTTTAAATAGTGATCTTAACAGGGGAGTGTGACATGGCAGGCTTATGTAAGTGATTACATAAAGCATGACATATGTGAATGCTTAAAGATAGTTATGCTTATAAGGCATAGCTATCTCACATCTGTCACAGTGTGTAGTTGTTCATTACATGAGTAGTAAGAAACAAATAGTGAGATACACTAAATAGAGAGGTGGATAGTTCAGGCAATAGGCACAAAGTACATGAGTAGACTCATAGAAGAGAAAATGCTCAGTCTCCTTCGGTTAGGATTAGGGTCCTGATCCAAACTATATATATGTACCTATTTTATGTACAGTGGCCGGAAGAAAGTTTTCAAAAAATTTTTTTGCACAGCTCAAGCCCCAAAAACCCACCGGGGAAAACCCTGTTAGCTGCTGAGATACACAGCAGCTTTGGTGGTTTGCCAGTTCATCACAACCAACAAACCACCGCTGCTACCCCTCTTGCGTGACAGCTATCATCTCCCAAGATTCTGTAAGTCCCTCCTCAATTCTTTTTCTTGATTATATTTTACAATAAGGGTATACTGATACCCTTTTTTTTGGTTTTTGAAAACAAAAAAACTTACCCAAGTTTGATGGCCAGAAGAAAGAGCAAACACAATTTGATGACCAAGGAGAAGGTTATTGTTGTTGGAATGGCAGCCAGCGGATCAACCATATCGCAGGTTGCCCGTTTAGCAAAGCTTCCCAGACCAACGGTCAACTCCATTCTGGAGTGGCACCAAGCCGGAGAGACCATTGTGGTACTCTTAAATGTTGAAAATTAAAAAATTATTTGTTTTATTCTTTTTCCTTTTCTTTCTATCTTTTCCCCTTCTTTTATCATACTACAGGCCATAAATCAGTAAATCTGAATGGAGAAACGGACTCTACGGCTAAATTTACCCTATGGTCACCTTGGACGGCAACTTCTCAAACCCCTTGGATCAGAAGTTACACACCCTCCTTGGCCACCATCAGTACATATCACCAATCAACACTATCATTTACATATCACACTCCTTACACAACCTTCAGTAAATTACACAACCAACACAACAACATACTACATACACCATATACATACAACAACATTTACATACAACAACATTTACATACAACAACAACCCACTACACACAATTACATGGTCATGTAGACATACATGCAGGGCTCATGCACTCTCATGCAGGTCTCATGCACTCTCATGCAGATCCCATGCAGGCTGTCATGCAGTCACATGTACTCTCTACCCCTATCTTGTTGATTTTGCTGAGCATCACTCACTTGATACAGGGTCTGAGCTATTTTTCCTCCCTTTACACCCCTTTTTTTTGACAGGCTGTGCATACACATGACCTGAAGACTTTTTTTCACCTCATTTTTGGTTGTTCCATTGTGTTCCATGGCATTTTCAGGCCAGCACAAATCCCTCAGTCTAGCGTAAATCCCTCAATGCTGTGTAGCTAGTCCAGCCAAAATCCCTCATCTCACTCTCACCTTGTAGCTAAATTTCCTCACTGTTGTCTATATAAGGGGGCTCTCCTTCAGTTGTTCCCCCCTTCTTCACCAGATTTTCCCATCAGCTTTTTACACATAGTCTAGTAGTCTTATCCCCTATAACACTACCCTTTTCTGGTCACTCTATATTATTAGCCCCTCTATATTATAGTTTTACAATATTAGACAACCTTACATATTACAACCCTTACATCTCAAATAACATCCCTCATTGCCCTTTCATAAGGCCCCTTGTTTCAATCCCTGGTCAAGACCTAGGTCTAACAGGTTCAGTTGCCATAATGCTATTCCCCCTTTCAAACTCAACACCCTTTCACTCTATAACCCCCCATCACTAGAACCTCTGTTCAATCCCTGGTTGTAGCACTTGCTCCCACATCACACATCTCATCCCACATCACCCATCTCATTCCTCATCACTCACCACTCCTCATCCATACTCATCACCACTCATCTCATCACTCATCACTCATCATCAGTCCTCATCACTCTTCATCATCATCATCATAAACCATCACTCACTCTCATAAATATCAACACACTTGGTCCACAGCCATCTCAAACCAGACCATCCCTAACCCTAACCCTAAGAGCATCTCCAACGGCGCTGGGGTGGACACGCGCGCCTCTGGCGGGCCGGAAGCAAGTGTCCACATCTATCACAGATGTGTCACAGAAGTGCCAACAGCGGTCTGTGGATCTGAGCAGGGGTGGATCCGCCTGGACCACATAGTTTGGTCGCGAGGAAGTCAGCGCGATGCAAATCCAACTCTTCGTAGCACTACCAACCAAGAAAAAAAAAACCACCAACACAACACACACGACAGACATGGACCCAGTCGAAGTGATGGAATACCTCGAAGACAACGATGACATCCTAGCTGCTATTCAAACCACCATCACGCTACTTCTCAGACGCCGAAATAGGAGAGCAAAACACGGTGGATCAGTCATTGGACGCAAGGAGATCTATCGCAATCGCCTCCGAGGTCACGAACTACTATACCAAGATTACTTCTCGGTGAATCCAACATATCCTGAGAATATTTTCCGTCGACGCTTCAGGATGCGGCGACCCCTCTTTCTCAAAATTGTGGAGGCAGTCATGAATGAAGACGCATATTTCATCCAGAAGCGAGATGCTGCGGGCCGGTTGGGTTTCTCTCCCCTACAGAAGGTGACAGCTGCATTCAGAATGCTAGCTTATGGATATAGCGCTGATTCAATTGATGAATACCTACGAATAGGTAAGTTTTTATTAAATTCTTTTGATCTCTTTATTTTCCATTTGTTTTGTTAAATTAATTATCTCTTCCATATTACTTTGTTTTTTTGGGGGGGAATACAACTAGGTGAAAGTACAGCACTCGAAACTCTCAAAAGATTTTGTCGCGCGGTGGTCAATGTATATGGAGAAGAATATCCACGCAGGCCAAATGAGAACGACTTGGCAAAGATACTGGCCGTCTCAGAAGAGCGAGGATTCCCAGGGATGCTCGGATCATTAGACTGCATGCATTGGGGTTGGAAGAACTGCCCCATTGCAGAGCACGGGCAGTATACTGGAAAGGAAAAAGAACCTACGATTATTCTTGAGGCGGTCGCTACCCATGATTTATGGATTTGGCACGCGTTTTTTGGACTGCCAGGAACGCTCAATGATATAAATGTTTTGGATCGATCACCAATCTTCGACGCAATCCAAGATGGCCAATCCCACTCAATTCGTTATTCAGTAAACGGCAAAGAATACAATCACGGCTATTATCTTACAGACGGAATATATCCAAAATACGCTTTGTTAATGCAGTCAATCAGTGAACCTCAAGGCAAGAAAAATAAACACTTTGCGAAAATTCAAGAAGCATATCGCAAAGATGTAGAACGAGCTTTCGGTGTGCTACAGTCTCGATATGCGATTATTTGATCACCGGGGCGCCTTTGGGACCATGCCGACCTCACATATATCATGAAAACAGTGATCATCCTCCACAATATGACTGTGGAGGATGAAGAAGGAACGGAAGACAAAGGCATTTATGAATATGAGCAACTCCCTCACACACAAGCGTTGATCGAGTCCACCCAAGAAAGCAATCACCATTTCGATGCTTTTCTCTTGCGTTATCAAGGGATTCGTGACATTCATGTTCACAACCAACTGAAGAGTGATCTTATTGAACACCTCTGGAATCACCTGGGGAAAGGTGATTCCGACTAATGAAGAAATTTTTTTTCTCATGTTTCTCTCGGTGTGTTTGGTTCTATTATATTATTCTTGTTTTTTTTTTTTTTTACTTTTTTCTATTCTCGCTTGTATTTTTTTTCTATTGTGAATCCTGTATTTTCTGTTTTCATTTAACGATATCACCTAAATTCACGCATGCATTGGCAGAAATGAAAAAATAAATAAACACCAAAAGAAACAACTACATGAACTACTCTGGACGGTCCAAAATCGCCCGTTTCTTTTTTTGCCAATAGGCTTTGAATTCTTCATCCATGCCACTCAAATCCATCGCCATAACCCGCTCGTCGGATGCCACTTGCATGGCTGTTTTGACCGAAATCAATTGCTCCTGGGAGATCCTCACAAGCTCCTCCTGAGCTTTGATGACCTTGTCGAGGATAGCGTCCTCGTCGCGCTTTCTTTTTGCAGCCTTCTGACCTTCAGGACGACGATTGGATCCGAGAGCACTGCGGCCAGCCTTGTCATCGGAATCATCGAGTACTTCTGTGGCATTCTGAGGGCTTGAGGGTATGGTGTTGTTGCTTGTAGGGATGTTGGATGGGTCGCTGGGGAGATCGCTTGTTGTTTTTGACTCTGTCACCTTCTTGTTTTTGCTTGACTTGAGGTCAATCTCTTGCTGGGTGGCCTGCCATTTGGGGGTATCTTTCAAAATACCCCAGCAATGATCGAGGTTAAACACCAATTCGTGCGAAGCCTTGTAAAATTCTTTCCCTTCTGTGAGCTAAAAAAAAAAAACCAAGTCACAACAAAGGAACTGGCAACCACCTTAAACCTAGAAACTTACAACATCGTTGCGGTTCATCCCACTTCTCATCCGGCGCTCGACTTGAGAATAGCAACCCCCAAACTTGTTGCACACCCTCATGATGTGCCCCCAGCGACACTCAACGGCGTTGGTTAGTTGTGTTGGAAGGGGTTTGTAGCCTTTCGAGTTGATGTTTTCTTTGTTCATGTCGTCGACCAAATCGGAGTACATCTGGTGAACGCGTTCCCAGAACGTCGCCGCCTTCTGTCCGGTTCCCACTATACTATCACGACTCGTGTTCAACCAGGCGACACACAAGAGCTTATCTTCATCTATGGTCCAGTTGGGGTTCTTCTTTTTGGGGGCCTCGACTTTTCCATCTTCTACATCAGAAAGATTTTTATTTTTTTCTTTGGCTGGCACTTTTTTTTTGGCTCTTGGTTTGGGATTCGTGTCAGTTGGCTGCTTTCGTGGTGACAAACGAGTTTGGGAAGGAGTGGGAGTCGGGGACGCCATGGATTCGAGGAGGGGATCCACCGGTATTGTTGCCATGTTGTAGAACGAAAAACGATGGTGGTGTATTTTCTGGATATCGAGATGTGTTGGAGATGGATATGGTTGGAAATTATCGTCGTGGCGACGACGAAACAGGTTTGGAGGCTTGGGTGGATAGCTGCAAAAGCTGCCAAAAGTAGCAGCCGATGGCAGTTTTGGTCGACGGCCGCGAGCTTTAGCAGGGCTTGTAGCGGGGCCGCTGGAGGCCCAAAAAGGCCCGCGGGCCGCTATATTTTGTCCCAGGTCCCGCAATAGCGGGACCGTTGGAGATGCTCTAAACTGCCAAGTGATCTTGGTGGTCTTGTTTTCTTATAGCATAGAAGGGCAGAGCTTGCAACTCATCCATCCCCTTCTCAATTCAGCAAAAGGGTTTTGCATCACCTTTTGAGTCTTACACCGTCAAAACTGCAAAGTGATCTGGCTGCCCTTGCAAGACAAGCGACTGGTATTTGAGAGAGATTGGCTGCTGCCTCAAATCCAACTGCAAGAGGAAGCTCAGCAAGATTGCCGACTTCATCCCAGCTAATGTCCTCCACCGGTAAAAGGTCTGTTATTTTTTTTTATTTTTTATTTTTATTTTTTTTTATTTAGGGCATTAATAAACGTACCCGGGTAATCCGCGTTTACACCTGGTTTTTACGTCATGGCGACGTAAATTGTGCTGCGCAGCAAACCCGGTTTTCCGCATTTACACCCAGTTTTTTTAACATTTTTTTTTTTTTTTTTGATTTTTTTTTTAAATAATTCTCAGATTTCAAACCATGAACTTTCAAATTAAAAAATATTTGTAAATTTTGGTTTTTTTCATTTTGAAAAACAATAAAAATTACTGATTTTGGTGGGTACCCGGTTTTCCACATGCACACCCGGTTTTTTTGAGTAATTATTTCTCATGATTTAAAAGGAGGAAAATTATCAAAAAAAAAAAAAAAAATTGAATCTATGAAAGTTGCAGATCATTTTGGTCTTTCTGTATTAATTTCAAAATGAAAATTAAGTTTTTTTTGGTGCTGTGTACCCGGTTTTTTAAAAAATACACTGTCAAAACTCAAAATTTTTGAATGATTTAAATTTATTTACATCACTTTTGAGGTATTGGACTTTTTTTTGGTGAGAATCAATCTTCTTTAAATCAAGATTTTTTTCAGCAGACATACACCCTGTTTTGTGGCCATTTCATTGTATATTTATAGAGAGGGGTTAACTTCATTTTTTTTTTTTTTTTGATATTTTCTTCATGCAGATTGGTTCAATATTGGCTGAATAATTTAGGTTGGAATATTAGGGATTATTTGTGTTGGATTGTCATTATGGTGTGTGGTTTTTTTTATTTTTTGACGGTATAAATATTTTTAATAACCTATAAGAGGATGCAAAAAGAATTTAAAATAATTTAATTTCATCAAAAATAAAAAATAAAAAACCAGGTGTAAATGCGGAAAACCGGGTACACTGCGCAGCCAAAAACCGGGTGTAAAAGTGGATTACCTGGGTACATTTATTAATTCCCTTTATTTATTTTTATTTTTTATCATTCTCCCCATGTTCTCTGCTACACACTGACTATTTTTTCATTTTTTTTCTCAATATTAAATAACTTTTATGTTGGCCAGTAATGAAAAAACAAAATAATAATAAAAAATGCTGAAGGTTTTTTCAAATTGTTTTTATCTTATTGTTTCCCCAAATCTTCAATTCACCCTTCCCCAAATTTTTGTGATTTTTTTCCCTTTCCTTCTATTTTATTTTAAATTTTTTTTGTTGTTGTAAACTGATTTCCGGGCACTGTACAGTGCCTAGCCAAAAGTTTTTGCCGGGCTTTTTTTTTTTTTTTTGAGAAAAAAGGAAACAACCAATCATCACAAGTCTTTTTTTTTTGACATGGTCCTCAGAGAATGATAAGTATGAATATGAAACATTTGAAACTAAAAAACATCACAAAATAAAAATAAAAATCCATAAGGTTTTGGCTGTTTTTTTACATTCTTTAATAATTTTTCTGAGGGAAAAAGAGAATTTCTATGGAGAGTCTTGAGACTGGCGAAGAGTTTTTATAAATGAAAATTGTTTAAACAAAAATAAATTTTTATTTCATCTTTATTATTTTTTATTTTTTGTTTTTGTTGAGAGTGAAAAATTGATATCTATTTGGCCCTCCTTTGGCATCAATGACAGCTAAAATCCTGTTGAGATGGATTTCAGAATTTTTAGTAGACTTCACTGACATTTCACACAAAAAAAATAAATAAATAAAATGTGACAAAAACTTTTGGCTAGGCACTGTAACTAGTGGGTAAACCTAGGTAAAATTAAATGACAAACCCATTTCTTAAATAATATTCAAGGATTTCTCTATATTAAATGAGATACAATACTATAATTACAAATATGTAGGCTTTTGGATACTCTGGAGTATCTCTGAGGCTTACACCTGCTGTATTACCAAGATAAAATCAGGAAAACAAGTCACACTATTCTTGGGTGTGTTTGATTCATCACCATTGTGGATGTGCTGAGAGCATGTAATTATAAGGGTACATTATAGTCAGGGATGGCATTGCTGCATCAAAACATACTGACAGCAAGCCTGGCTTGGTTCAGCTCAGCCTAGTTCATCATGCAGCCATTCAAAATATTTAATAAGTTTAAAAATCAACTTCTTCAATAGTATTGCAAGGGTGTGGTGCATTGACATGTTGGTAGTCTGACATCATTCTTATTTTTGGGATTTTTTATAGTGTTTTTTGTAGAAGGATGTGCCATTATACATGATCCCAGTTCAAATTGGGAGCTTGCTTGTTCAGAAACCCTTGAAAAACATAAACTATTACCTTATGTACACATGTAGCAGAAGCATTATTTAGGAAGGGTTTTATTGCTTCTGAGCTCAAATTGAAAATTCAGTTAAATGATAAATTAAACAAAGAGATAAAATAATTCAACAACTTAGAAGCATTTTTTTAAGCTCAAGCTCACATTGCTTGGGAGTTGAATTGCAAGCAGGAGTCAAGAACATTCTGGCTTTGTTTTGTTTCTCACTTCATGAATGAATCTGATGCACTCAATTTGGGAAAATTTGTGGGAACCCCATTGGAAATTTGATTGATTGCCTTCTCAGATGAGTTTTCTCAAGTTCCTTTCCTTTTTTTCAATTTCACTTGGCCTGGCAATAAGATTTACACCCAATTCACAAGTCTAGTTTGTCCCTCCAAAAAATATATACAAGAAACCACAAAGATCTCTGATGCAGCACTGATGGACTAATGAATTTTTACAAATTTGCATTTCCATTAATATTAAAGCTAACCAACAAAACAGCAACAATATTCTTCTTCTAGCACTCGTAAACTTCCCTCCCCTACATCATCTGCTTTTGTGTGCATTGATTCATTCATTATTTTGAACTTTTGAAATAGACTGACAGTCTTTGTTTCTGAGTTACTCCCAATATGAGCAGGATCACCAAATTTCAACAGTTCTAGGTGATTTTGAATCCCGCGTTTCAAAGACCCTTTAATTTTCGTGGAACCCTCTATACAAATGCCAGTAATCATCCCCTGGGTTTTCTTAGCAATTATTCAAGCAGCAAAGCAGTCAACAAGGGGGAGAAAGGTGGGGATGAATTTTATCACAGAATGGGTGCAATACACCAGTTACTACTACTAAATTCATTTAGGTAGCAGACTACTCATAAGTTTTGTCTGTGATTCCAACGTCACTGGATGATCACCCCAGCTGGCACTTCGCAACGCAGTGGCAGAAGGCCATAGAATTCCCAAATCATTGTTCTTCAACGGCATTCAGTGTAGAATTGAGGGGATGACTTTTAACCAAAGGCCCCCTTGTAAGGTAGTGACTTGAAGAAACCTGGAATTTCTGAGTTTTGGCCTGGTCCCGCCTCCTGAGCAGACTAAGTGGGTAGCACTGCAAAAAAAACTCCACTCCGAGAAAGAACACCAAGAGAGAAAACATGGCACGCACAAAGCAGACGGCGCGCAAGTCGATGGGCGGAAACGCGCCGCGAAAACAGCTGGGGGCGGCCAAGGCGGCCCGAAAGTCGTCGGTGCCCGCCGCCGGCGGCGTCAAGAAGCCCCATCGATACCGGTGCGCCCGCCCCTCATCTTTCTCCTTCTTGACCCCATCCTTCTCCTCATACTCTATCAGCTTCTTTTACACCTGCCAGCCCAGGAACTTTCGCCCTTCTTGAGATCCGGCGGTACCAGAAATCCCCTGAACTGCAGATCCGAAAACTCCCGTAAGCACGACATGACATGCAGAAGCGACTGGCACCAGCACTATTCTGCTCTTTTTGTTCATTGCTTTTTTGTTTTTTCATTATGATGGTCCCAGCTTCCAACGATTGGTACGAGAGATTGCACAAGACTTCAAGACGGACTTACGGTTCCAATCTTCGGCGGTGATGGCGCTGCAGGAGTCGGCGGAGACCTACCTCCGTGGGGCGAGTCTCCCTTTGCCTCCCCTGAATTTGTGTCCTCGACCACGACGCGACATCGCTAACAACCCCCAACGCCCGTGCTTGTTTTCTTTTTCTGTACAGACTGTTCGAAGACAGCAACCTCGCCGCTATCCGTGCTAAGCGCGTCACCATCCAGCCCAAGGATATCCAGCTCGCCCGCAGGCTCAGAAGTGCCCGCTCCTAGCCACCCTGCATCTTCTGTCACATCCAAAATTACTGTCCTCCTCAAATTTCTTGTACCTGTTGATCCTAAACCTACCTTGGAACTTTTCAATTAAAAATACTTAAATGAATTGGGCCTTCCTTTCCGGCACCCGTCAATGCTGTGTAAGTATAGTACCATCACAAAAACACTACTTGCCAAGGGCAACTGTCCCACGACCAGTGCGTTGTAGGGGAGTCGAACCCCTGACGAGGCCATGGCAAGGCCCCAGTTTACCGCTAGCCTAACAACGCTACAATGACACCGCAAAACACGGATATATTGACCAATTGCTGGACAATGGGTCGCTGGCCGCAAGCTGTCTGAAGTCCCCAATTCGACAAGATGAATTGATGAGGAACAAAAAAACTTGACCACCACCGTCAGGCTGTCCTATAGCACCATGAAGATCTCGGTGGTTGTTGGGGCTTCTGTTGAGTCGGAACTTGAGTTTCAGAGGAAAGGGTGGCGCAAGCTACCTTGTATTGTGGATCTGCTTGTTGGGAGCCGCTCTCTCTCCAACATGCAGAGTACCTCAATTTTTCAACAAGTCTATGCGAATCGGCATTGATCATGATAAATATCAAGTTATTGGAAAGTTGAAGTGGGAACTAAGAGCGCCCCATACATGATACATGAATAGTGCATTCAAAAAGATATCTACGATTTCGATAAAGAGGAATAACGAAGAAGTAAAAAGAGCCCTCTAATCAAGCTTCTTGATACATATTGTATCATAGGATCCTTTTTAACTCTATGATAAAGTTGAGTGACTTGATTTCTGCGCTCTCAGGGACCATGTGATACATTAATGATATCAGAAGTTGTTATAATTTTGATGATCTAGTTATGAAAACTTCTAAAATAATAAGATGCATCCTGAAAGCATGTATTTTGGTTGCTAAGTTATTATAATTTCTTTTTTACAGATAAAATTCAATAATTAGAATAAAGGAATAAAATAAAAGGGAAAAATATAAAGGAAAAAATATAAAGGAAGAAATATAAAGGAAAATATATAAAAGAAATAAGACAAACCTGTTAAAATCTGACAAAACATTTCAGGACCAGACAAAAAGAAGTATTTATAGTTGTTCTGGTGAATACTATACTTGGGAAAGGTCAATTAAGGTGTCATTTCCTTTTGTATTCAGAAGAGAAAAAAGTGTACAGAATTTATTTAGGTATTTTTTGATAATGAAACTAATTTTGGAATATCAGGTATGGTGATATTAACTCTGTGGTTGACAATAGCCCTCTCTGGAAAAAGGGTAGATTTTTTGTGTGGGCTGAAGATCTGTTGATGGGCTTGGTTACTGGGAGAGAACACTTCCCAACTGGGCCAAAATTTATGAGTGACAGTTCTCCCTCCAAAGGAGCTTCTGTTTGCTGGGCAAAGGAGACAATGAATTAATGAAGTTCTTGAAGAACAAGAACATGAACCAAGATTCCCGCCACAGGAAAGCTAATTCCAGGGTCTTTTCCATCATCATATCACTCACCACTCCTCCATACACACACCAATCCTGAAAACAAAACACAAGAAGGAGCTGAACTTATTGAACTCAAGGGACAAGAATGTTTTCAGAGTTTTAGTTCTTGATGTGAGATTACTGCCAGAATATTTTTCTTTGAGCAATTTCCAGAGGAAATGTCCATTCAATTCATTTGCGGGGGGCAAGGTTGTACTGAAAAGGGCAAGAAAATCTGACTTGAGACTTTGGATTATCTCAATGTAGGTGTCTTTGTTTTACTTTTCAAACAGTTGGTCATCTTCTTAGCACTCACTTGTCATTGTCACTGGTTGTTCCATCTACCTTGTGTTGAAGTCAAGCTAAGGCTTGTTTTTTGGGAATGAGACATGTTTCTGACTCTTTGGTGTAAACCTGCAGAGAACCCAAGTGAGTTAGTGACTGTAATATTGTAAATTTTGGGTGGAAAATGTGGCTTAACAAGTGTGTTAGGAGTTGAAACTCCAGAACAATTCTGATTCCAGTATCTGGATTCCTATTTGGGAATCTGAAACAATATTGACCTGATTCAACATGGGTTGAACTGACTGTGGTCCCATTCCACTTTACTTAAATCATTTATGTGCAACTCAGCTTGACATGAATTACTTGCACCCCAAGCCTCACATGCTTGCAGTGATTCAACTTTACTGATGAGCAGTATCATTAGTTTAGAGCATCTTTACCGGTTGAGCTAAGACCGCGCGAGGTTTAACTCGCGGCTAGTGCTAAACTAGAATAGCAACCCCTGTTCAGTCGCATCGGTATTGCTTTGCATTGTGTAGTTTGGAGTAGAATTGTGTTGGGCGGCGGGTGAATCCCGATTTGAAGTGTGAGCACTGGTTAGCTTTTAGCTAGCCAGTGAGCTAACCATTGCTATATATAGCAATGGTTAGCCAAAAACCTAGCTCTGAGTCAAGTAAGCTCGGGTTTAGCTCTCTCCGGTGCGCTTGAATCCGGTGGCTAAAGTCCTTAGCTTTCGTGGATTTAGCCACCGATGCGGATGCTCTTAGGAGAGTGAGTGGAAACTATCTTGATTTACATTCCTGTTTAGTTATGATATTCAAAATTTAGAGATGAAATCATCAAGACAATTAATCTAGTTTTTTTATTACAGTTACCTGTCACAATAAATTAAAATTTATTGAAAATCACCTTCCAAAATTCTGAACCATAACTTCAAAAAAAAAAAAAAAAAAAAAAAAAAAAA
>SMGU01007656.1:0-12792 GCA_004348175.1 Puccinia novopanici
CATGTCTTTGGTTGAGACATGAATTACTGAGACTCGTCCACGATTGACACAATGACGGATGAAGTGATATCTTGCATCTATATGCTTTGTCCTAGTGTGGTGTTCCGGATTTTTGGCTAGAGCTTCTGCACCCTCGTTGTCAACATGAAGAGGAAGCGCGGATTTCGGGCAAAGACAGAGTTCGCTCAAGAGATTTCGAAGCCACACTGCCTCCTTGCAGCTGTCTGACATTGCTTTATATTCCGCTTCAGTGCTGGAAAGTGATGTGGTTGCTTGCTTCCTGGACTTCCAGGAAATGAAGCCATCACCAATGCGAAAGGTGTATGCCGAGGTTGAGCGACGATCAGAGCGGTCTTCAGCCCAGTCCGAGTCAGAGAAGCCGGAGCACGTCAGAGCACCGCCAAGCCGTAGTCTAAGAGTGTTGGTTGAGCAGAGATAATTGAGAATCCTCACAGCTGCTTTCCAATGAGACTCAGAAGGGTCTCTAAGAAATTGAGACAGGCGATTAACCGCAAACGCCACATCCGGACGAGTGCATTGCGCGGCCCAGAGCAGAGAGACGATGAGTTGATTGTATGGTCCAGGGGAAGGCTTCTCTTCAGGCACACGAGGAATCAGGAGACGAAAGTTTGAGTCAGTTGGAGTTGCAACTTTGACATGAACGTTATCAAGAAATCTGGATTTTAAATCATTGATGTAGTGAGATTGCGACAGATATAGATGTTTGTTGACGAGATCGCGGGAAATTTTAAGCGATAGGAAATGATGGAGTTCATCATCGGCACCAATTTTGAATTTCTTGCCCATTTGCTGGATTGTGTGGTCGACAAACTCAGGAGTTCCCACAACCGCAAGATCATCCACATGAATAACCACCGCGCCTACGAGTTGATGATTTGACAGTCGAAAATAGAGGGTCAGATTGAAAGCAGACTGTTTGAGACCGATAGACAGAAGAGCTTTATGAAGTTCAAGATTCCACTCGCGAGGAGATTGCTTCAGGCCATAGATGGACCTGTTGACTTCGCAGACCCAGTCAGGATGATTGGGGTCCTTGAAGCCCTGAGTTTGCTCCATTTAGACGGGTTCCGAAAGACGCCCGTTGAGAAACGCTGTCTTGAAATCTACTTGGCGGGCTTTCCAGCCATGAATTGCCGTGAGACTGCAAATGAGGCGGAAAGTTTCTTGACGAAGGGTTGGCGCGAAAACTTCATTGTAATCAACACCGTGAACTTGGGTAAAGCCCATGGCGACGAGACGAGCCTTTAACTTTTGAATTGAGTTGTCAGCTCTGCGTTTTATTTTAAAAACCCACTTTGACTTGATGATCTTACGTTTTTCCGGTCTCGGTACCAGGCGCCAGGTCTCCATTCCCAGGAGCAAAGAGAACTCCTCGTCCGCTGCCTTAAGCCACTTGTGCTTGTGGGGTGATTTAAGTAGTTGCCTCCAAGTTTTTGGAGTGTCTATCTTGCCTTCCACAACCGCCAATTTTGACCAAGATCCAAGTCGCTCAGGTTGGCGCTTGACTCGCGTTGAACGGCGTGGCAGTGGCTTGGGTTTAGAAGGTGAGGATAGAGATGGAGGCAATGGTACTACAGGCGCGGGGGACATTGGTTGCTCTACTGGAGGAGACTGGGCCGGTCCACTGCCGGGTTGCGGTGCATCATCAGGTCGGGGTAACGGAGATGGAACGGAGGGGGGGGGAGAAAGAAAAGGGGAGGGAGGGGGTGGAGATGGGGGTGAACGATCCGGAGACGAAGGTGGTGCGTGGATGGAAGCCTGTAATCTCTGATCAAACCTTGGGGCCAAAGGAATGTCGAGAGGCGGTAGGTCAGGAGTGGAGGGTCGATTGATTGAAAGAGGTTGAGACAAGGTAGTTGGCCAGGGAAGTTTGACAATTACAGGCTCAGGAGGAGACTTCAAAGGGGCAGAGTAAGGAAAGGAGGAATCATCAAATAGAACATCGCGCGATTTCACCACAGTTTTGCGTTCGAGGTCCCAAACACGATATCCGTTGCCGTCCATAAGGTATGAGAGAAGAACAGCCGCTCAACCCTTACAATCAAGTTTACGCCTGGATGCCTCTGGTACCTTGTACCAGACAAGACAGCCAAAAGGGTGGATGCGTTTTAAATCCGGGGGAGGAAGCTAGAGGACTGAGTTGGGAGAGACAAAACCAGCAGGGGTACGGCAAGGGATATAATTGAAGGTGAAAAGAAGATGTCTAAGGGCATCAGCCCAGAAGATTTTGGGAATGTTTGAGTGAAGAAGAGAGCAGCGGACTAAATTGCTGATTGTTCTGTTGGTGCGTTCCGCGACTCCATTAAGCTCCGGAGAGTGCGGCGGACCCGGCTCATGCGAAATGCCCGCTGATTTGAGATAGTCGGTAAATTCCTTTGAGATGTACTCCCCACCATTATCGGATCGAAGTGACATGATAGTGAAACGCCTGTCTTTCTCAAAGGACGCACGAAAGAGTTTGAAACATTGGAAAACAGACGCTTTGGATTTCATGGGAAAGATAGAGACAAATTTTGAGAAATCGTCGACAAAGGACACATAATATTTGTAGCCTTCTCGAGATACAACTTCGTAGGATCCAACGTCAGAATGGATGATTT
Source organism: Puccinia novopanici (assembly GCA_004348175.1). Lineage (NCBI taxonomy): Eukaryota > Fungi > Basidiomycota > Pucciniomycetes > Pucciniales > Pucciniaceae > Puccinia > Puccinia novopanici. The sequence continues at coordinate 2,622 of SMGU01007656.1, forward strand.
CACCAGGTCAGGAGGCACGATGTAAAGAACGAGACTTGAAGGCGAGTCAATGCATTTTTGATTGAACACATACAGAACACTTCTGAACCTCTATCTCGTTCATCACGGACAGCCGAATATTGAGACTGGCGAGAAGTTTCTTCAGGGGGTGAAGTCCTACGTGTGAAAAACGAAGATGATACCCAGGAGAGTAGGGTCAATTACAGAAGAAGGAGAGAGACAAGCTGAGTGAGATTGTTCTACCTCTGCCGAAGGTAGAAAATATAGATTTCCCTTGCGATATCCTTCACCGATAAGGATTGCGTCGGAGGTGGTGATTGCGCCTTGAAAAATTTTACACGACGCCTCATCGAAAACAACGTTGAGCCCTTGATCACACAAAGCTGCAACTGACAGGAGTGGTTCATGCAGGGTAGGGACCACAAGTGCAGGAACCGAGGTGTCTACATCCAGAGGCACTTTTGCAACCCCTTTGTGAGTAGCTGAGACAAGAGAATGGTCTGCTAGGCAAACAGGAGTGGAATCCGCTTTCGCAGCATCAACATCCTCTCTGTAGGGAGTCATGGAGATAGAACATCCAGAGTCCAAATTTGTGTCTCGTTTAATCACCGCAAGATTCTTGCTGCACGTTTCCGGAACTCCAGTCAGAGCGACTGCATTGCCAGCACGCGCGGAGCGTTGGTAGGAGTCTTCATCAGATCTGGAGTAATCCGATTCTTCGTCACGGCCATCCCCCCCTAATTCCACAACAGTAGTGTGGCCAGCCTTGGCTGGTTTTGATTTGCCTTCACGTCCACGGTGATGAGGCTGATGAGAATGGGAGTCGGAGTTGTCGCTGGGAGAGTGTTTGGCCAGAATCGATGCGGCCTTGTCGCAGCGCTCAAGAGAGTGTCCAGTGCGTTTGCAGAAGTTGCAGTAGTAGGTGCGATTGTTGCCCGAGCGAGATTTGGAGAAAGTGGAAACTGAAGTCTTTGACACATTTTCAGCAGTGGGTGAGTCGTCCGTGCGAGATCAACGACGGAGATCTTCTTGCTTCAAAGCATTGATAATTCTGGCAGGGCTAACTCGCGGTTTGTTTATCATGGATGAAACACATGAAAGCCAATCGGAGGGAAGAGAGATGAGAATCGAGGCTGCATAGATGTTTTCGACTGTTAACGGAGAGTCGGCACTAATGATAGAATTGAGGTGCTCAAAAATCTTTGCCATATTGTCAAGATGACTGATAATGTCCTCGCCAGCCATACGCGAAAGGGTCAGTTTGCGGAGCCAATACATGACCCTCCCTGATGAGTTATCCTGGTGAGCCGCCTTGAGAGCATTCCATAAACCGCGAGCATCACGCTTGAAAGCGCGGACATAGCGTATATTGGCTGGGTGGATGGTTTTAGCAATGACAGCACAGATGGCGAGATTGTCTTGAGAAAAGTTGGGGTTCCGTTGGGACAGTTCAAACTTCTTGTCGTCCGGGTCCAGAACATAGGCAACCCGCAGGAAGTGAAATGGATGTCCAAGACCCAGCTCCAATCGAGGTAGTTGGACTCTGGGCCGGGAGGCTTGAGTTGCTCTATCCCGGTGGTCTTAAGTGCGGGATGAGCGGAGATTTCAGAGGTTGCTGAAATGGATGGGGCGGGTTTATCGGCCATGGCGTGTGAGAAAAAAAAAAAAAAAAACGCTTTAACGTGAAGCGTACGGATCCTTCTGAATGGAGATTTGATAAGATGCGCTAAGCAATGGGTCTCATAACCTGTTGCAGTGGACTAGTCCAGACATTCAGACATGAGTGGAAGGATAAGTTCATTGCATCAAAAGAAAGAGAAATGAAAATAAAATAGAGAGAACAAGAGGAAAATGAATGTATGGCTTACCTAGTCCAGACATTCAGACATGAGTGGAAGGATGAGAAAAAAAATCCTTCCACGTCTGAGCGCTGAACTAGGGAAATGCCAGCTGAGGTGTCACAGAATGTGACATAGAAAAGAAAGAAAAGAACAGATGAAAAAGAGGAAAAAGAGGAAAGAAAAACAAATAGGAAGCACACAAATGACAACCTCAACACTATCCTCTTTGGACAAAGACTACTTAGCAACCTCAGCATCATCTTGTGCTGCTGAGCAAACATTTTCCTCAGCAGCTGATGTCTGCTCCAGTGGTCGTGGAAGTTTGAAGCCACGGACAATTGAGAGGTGTGTGAGTAATATGTGGCTCAAACAAGGGATTCAAGTAACAGGAAAGTTTGAGAAGGCTCAAAAGATCATCAAGAATTATGTTGATTTCTCTCAAAAATCTTCTAAAAATTAACTTGGTTTTATCTTTTATCTCTCATTGTCATGCCGTTATTGTTTACGTTTTGTGCTCTTCAGAAAAACGTTCAATATATAAATACTGTTTATCAATCATCTTCTTTTGATCTTCTTTGTTTCTTCCAGCAATCATAACACTGTTCTCCTCCACTACCATCACTGGGTTAGCTTACCTGTTAGCTGGAGTTACGCTAACATGTAGCGTTAGCGTAGCTTCAGCTACGCTACAGGTTAGCGTAGCTGATATATCAGCTACGCTAACATTTAGCGTAGCTGATATATCAGCTACGCTAACATTTAGCGTAGCTGATATATCAGCTATGCTAACATTTAGCGTAGCTGATATATCAGCTACGCTAACATTTAGCGTAGCTGATTCAAAAGCTACGCTACTTGTTAGCGTAGCTTTTTTGACAACTAACACCACTACAGCACCGCTAACAGGAAATCTGGTTAGCGTTAGTTTTATTTTGGGGAGCACAACTAATGCTACGCTAAAGCTACATTTCTTTTTTTTCAAAATCCTGTAGCGTTAGTTGTCAAAATTTGGCGCTAACGGTAGCTTTAATGTAGCGTAGCTTGATAAGCTAACGCTATGCTACGCTAACGCTACGGGTAGCGTAGCTGGCCCACCATTGGTGAAATGCTAGAGTGAATGAGCAAGAAAGAAATAGTTACAAGAGAGTCAAGGGGAGTGATGATGATCAAACAGGGAGTCCATACCTGGGACCGGTGAGCAGAAGTGATGGAGTGAGCAAGGTATATTGAAATCAAAACCAAGAGAAATGAGATGAGAAATACAACTGGGAGTAGACAAGGCTGTTGTTTTGAAAATCTAGCTTCTAGTTTTAGGTTTCAATTGTGTAACCCTAGTAATCATCATAATCCTGAAGCATGTTCATGCAAGGATTTATGCAGTTCTTTCAATAATAAGGTTGGCCTCCGGCTCCAATCTTGACAGCAAAAGGGGAGCCGGGGCTGGTGGGGTACCATTGAGACCCTCATGAAGGGGTTGAATCTCTGGGAATAAATCGGATTTCCTTATTTCATAGGGTTGATGAGATAATAAAACAAAGTATGAAACGGTATGAGGAAGTTATATGTCAGGCTGTTTTGGCAACCGAGAATAGGATTGAGGTTTTATTTTAAAAAATTGTTTAATCTTTTCAAGAAGTTTATCCCAGGAATAATGGAGATGGAACATCCAGCTTTTCTTCTTTGCCTTCCATGCTTGGTACAGCTGGTCAACTTCCTCAGGCTTCCAATTTTTTGTGTAGGGGTTTTGCCCTTCGTCCCTGATCTTGTTTGTTGCGTATTTGGTGAAGTACTTCACCTGTGCGGGGGTGGCCTCTGGATGACGGGAAACTAGCACTTCTTCCAAGGGGCTTGTAGATCGATATTCATCAAGTGGATTAATATTTGGATTATTCAATGAGCTAGTTTGAACAAGGGGACGTACATGAGCTCATGAGGCAGAGGCATAGTGGCCGGACTATCCTTCCCATGGGGGCGGAGGTAGATGGTTGGAGGTGGAAAATTGGCCCAGAAAGTTAACTCCAGATTCGTATGACACATCAAAAATTAATGTGACTTACTCGCGCAGACTAAACTCGCGCAGTGATAATCCGCTCTTCAGCCAGCGTTCAAACCTGGAAAAGGAATCTTGATGAATCAACAACATCCCAGAAGAATCTTTTTGAAGCTCTCATTTGAAGGTTCACTCGGTAGTACTGAGTCCTAGGTATATTCCCAGCTCCTTAGGGTCTCTACTGGGGATCCAAACGGAACGGCGAGCCGGGATAAGGGTAAGAAGCACCAGCAGTCCGACATAAACCACTCGCAGGCTGGGATAGAAGATCATTGTATGGGTACTATTGTGACAGTACTTGCTTCAGGGATATGTAAAAATTCAATCATGCACTAGTTAAAACGATGGAACGGCCCACAACAGGGAATATTTTTGTGCCGGTGGAAAAAAGTACATGCGGCTGTGCGTTACAAAGGAGGCCGGCAGGCTAATACGACGGGCTCTCATCGAGTGAGTGTCACTTGTAACACTGATGACTGGATAGACTAAAGACATGAATTTATGTTGGTGTATGAAATTTTCCAACCTTTGGTAGTCAACTTATTGGCTGGTTGATGTGACCCGGTTGAGCGAGGTCAATGAAACATTTACTCGGCGGTTGAGGTTCACTCCTGGGTTGTTTTTCCCTGGGGTACTCCTTGTCAACAGCAATCTGGCAACGGATATAAGCTCGAGAAGTCGAATGCAGCGTGCGCTATTGGTGGGTTCTCTAATTAATCAGAGAGATGCAAGACTGACAGCAAGGAGTGTGTCGCCGAATCAGCCACAGGGATACACGGTCGGCCTCCGGCTCCAATCTCGACAGGAAAAGAGTATCCGGGGCCGGCGGTGCATCATCGAGACCCTCAAGAAGGGATGGAATCTCTGTGAATGAATTCGATTTCCTTCTTTCAGAAGCATGATGAGATGATAAAACAAAGTGTGAAATGGGATCAAGAAGTTTTATGTAATTAGGCTGTTTTGGCAGTTGAAGAATCGGATTGAGGTGTTCTTTTAAAAAGCTGTTTAATCTTTTCTAGGAGTTTATCCCAGGAATGATAGAGATGGAAGATCCAGCTTTTCTTCTTTGCCTTCCACTCTTGGTACAGCTGGTCAACTTCCTCAGGCTCCCAAATTTTTGTGGAGGGGTTTCCCCCTGTGCTCTCAATCTTCTCTGTTGCGTATTTGGCGAAGTACTTCACTTGTGCGGGGGTGGCCTCTGGATGACGGGAAACTAGCGTTTCGTCCAAGCTCCTTAGAGATTGAAATTCATCAAGTGGATTAATATTCAGATTATTCGATGAGCTAGTGTGAACAAGGGGACGTACATGGGCTTGTTGGGCTTGTTGGGCTGAGTTACAGTGGCCGGAGTTTCGGGTGGGGGCTGAGGTACAGTGGCCGGAGTTTCGGGTGGGGGCGGGGGTAGAGGTTGAGGTCGAGCTATAATGGGAAAAAAAATTACCTCTGTTCAGCATCAGATTATACACAGCATGTTGAGAAGGGGGATGGAAGACCAAGTCTTACGGGAATGATCATCAATTTCCTCGATTTTTGGTGCATCACTGCGAGTCTGGGCTTGAGCAGCGGTCGGGCCGGGGTTGTGAGGGGCTGCATTTGAATTTTTCAATAAGCAAAGGCAAAGAGCAAATGTTATCGGGACTCAGCATCAGTTCACATACAAACACATATGGCGAGGAGCGGTTGAAGAAACTCTCACGGAAATCCTCCAGCTCATCGGGCGGTTCTTCAATTATGGGCATGCTTCGCTGAGACGGCGTGGCACCAGGATGATACCGACCGGGAGATGGTAAGGGATGACTATACCAAGATGGTGAGGTTCATCAGCAATCAGCCAAAATACTCTCCATCAGATACATGTTTTGACAAACCCAGTAGAGTGCATCCATTGTTGCTGAGCATGATGTTCCAGTTCTGGCAAACTAGTCCTTTGCGCTTGGACGTTTGCAGGTAGGTATGGCCAGATGGCTGCCAAGTGCTGGGGATGTCGCGTTTCTTTCACCGTCACCCTCCTGCGGTAACAAGTATGTACATCACCTCGCTCTGTATCAATAAACCGTGGCTTGTGCACTGAATACTGTCTTTACTCCCAAAATGTGGGCAGTTCTCTATCGTGTAGGCACTTACTGAACATGCAGTAAATCAGACAAGGAATATTCGCCTCCAGATGGCAGCCTTTCTGTGCTTGACGACACTTGGCGGGATATGCGGCTTCAGTAACCGAGTTAAGGAGAATGCCATCAGAACTGAGGAGCTTGGGAGTAGTCAAAGGGATCACTGTGTTTTGCTCACGCCATCTCATTAGTTTCTGTTTCGGACCCATCCGTGTGTCGCACCAATGTCGGACGCTGTCTGATAGTCTCCGTGTATTGCCCGTTCCCACTAAGGGGATGGAAAAAAGTTGAGTAAAGGAAACTCGGCAAGAGCATTAGAAAGTCCTTCTGTCTGGTTTGTTTGCGTACTTGCGAACCCTGGACAAGAAGTTTTGACTGAGAGAAACGACCAAGGTTGGGGGAGGTGCAAAATCAGCCCGGACTGCAATTTGCTCCCGTATTTATCAAAGGCGTGACTTACTGAAACTGATTCCCCCCGAAAGGCTCTGGTGAAGGTGCAGTGACCATTCTGTTTCCCCGAAAGGTAGTGAAATCTTGAATTAACTGCACCCCGCGTAAGAATTTTAGCTGAGCTTTCTTGAAGACTCACTCGGCATTCCTCAGGTCGTGGAAAGGTGCAAGCTGCTTTCCAGCGACGCCTGCGGAACTGGGAGCCGGTAGCTCCGCAAGCAGCACAAGGAATGTGCTATAGACCGCCATGTGACCAGGGTAGAGAAACATTATGTGGTAACTCTGGCGGAGCTGGCCTGGAGAGATAAATAATTGGATTGAGCGGTAATGAAGAATTGGCAACAATGAGCAATGGTTAATTTGGGAGCACGATATGCGGCCGTAACCTGACGGGCGACCTACGAATGACTGTTTAACTAACTCAAGGTCTACGGTCCACGGATTAACTGAAGGTGTTGGCTGTGGTAAATCCGAGTCATCCGAGTCATTGGTGGGATGAATCCATGCGACTTTACGTTCCAACGTTCCAGTGTTCCAGCGTTCCAGGGGAGGCTGTAAGGCCAGTTGTCACATCAGGCTTGATGCAGTGAGTAACAATGGTTTCTAGAATTTCGGAACTATTGCGGCGGCATGTACGAAAAGCTGAAACCCTGTTGACCGCGCTTGAAACCTTTCCCCATCAACCTTAGTCAGATGGAGAAGCACGGTCTGCATGAAGATTCGGTCGGGAATTCGTGAGGGACCAATTACATGCACCCACTTGAAGGGCAAACACGCCATCAAGCTTGTCTGAGATGACAACGTCTCCCAGTTTCAAGGGGTCAGCTTCCAACACAATATCGGATGATGATCCCGAAGCGACATTATAATGAAGTAAAATATGCAATACAGCCTTCTTGTTTACGGCCCAAGCCGTTTCAGGAGAAGACGATTCCCAAGCAGCAAGTTTTCATCCCTTTCCATTCCATCGAACACGAACCCTTATTCACTGTCATCAAAGCCTCATCGCGAATCACAACCGAACAAACGCCCAAGCTAGACTCTAGAGACACAGGAGGCGCACCGAACAAACACAAGCAGAGCCGAACCACTATTGTCATTTCTACCCCAATGTTCTCGTAATCTTTTCATCTGTTATTGTCCTTTCTTGACTTTCCTTCAGGGTGATTGTTTCATTCATTCATCTCCCAAAAAATCTCTCTACTTGTGTCCAGTTTCTTGTGTTGCGGCAAGGTTCTGATCATCAAAAGGTACTCCTATTATTTGATCTTTATCTCATGTTTAATCCTTATGAATAATCTTTCTATTTTCATTTAAATTTCTGTGACTTTGTCAGTTACAACCGTTAGCTTTTATTGATAGCTACAAAAAAGTATTTGATCTCAAACTAATCTTACACACAAGTCCCGTTGCTGTGCTTGGCAGGCTTACATGTGGCAGTGGAAGTCCAGCCTCAGGTCTATCCAAGTGCCATTGAGTCTGGTCACATTTCAAAAAAACAGAAGATGGCAAGGGAGCAATCTGCCAAGTAATTTGTAAAAATCACACCTTTGGAAAAATGGAGGACTTCCTGTCAATCAATGGTGGGCTCTTACACTATGCTATTTGGCCAACAAAGCATACTGTAGCAGCCAGTTTTTTTACCTGCCAACACTGTAGCATTAGTGGCTCCAAAGAGCCACTACGCTAGGTAATGTTACAGTGTGCTACAGCCAACACTGGGCCAGCTACACCATAGCATGGAATAGCATGTTTTTGCTAACAGCTAACAGGAAAACTTGTTAGCTGTTTGCAAAAGCACACTCACGCTACCCCAGCAAGCCCAAAAATTGGGATTGCTATGCAGCCCTACAGTGAATTTTAGTGCAAAAAAACAATGCTAAAATCACTGTAGCATAGCAGGCTCAGAGCGGCTTGAAAGGCCCACTAACGCTGCACACTACAATGCCAGCAGTCTCAAACCAGGGCCAGTACGCTAGCGCTTTCTGGTGAATAAGTGCAGTGTAGCATACACTGCAGGAAAAACATGCTCAACTGCCTGCAGTTGACATGCTGAAAGTCCAAGGAAGCTTGTGGTGTTACTCAACAAGATGCCAATGTCAACTGCAGGCAGTTGATCAAGTTTTTTTTGCAGTGATAGTGACCCAGTGCTGTGCAGTGTAGCATAGTGACCCAGTGCTGCTACAGCACTCCTGAAGTTTTGCCGCAAGAATTTGAAGCCAATGACGGGCTCAATTCCTCTGGTCATATTTGACCCCAAATGGCAAGAACAAGTGGCAGCCTATGCAGCATGTGTCCAGACACCATCCAAGGAAGCAGGAACAGAATGTGGATGGTGTGGTGATCTCAATTTTCAGCCTTCAAGCCCAATGGACTCAGATTTTCCCAGTTATCAGGCCAGAATCAGGATCAGAAGCTTATTTTACCCCAGGTCACCCTCTTCCAGCATATTGGATTTCCCACTGGTTCTCAAGTTATTCAATTTACCACTTTTCAGAAGGACAGATCAACAGGCTTCAGAGGTATTGACCCATAGCAGAGAGACTCTGTCTTTGGTGTATCTCTCAGGCATATATAAGGACTCACTATTGTTGTAGTAGAGCCTCATGAATGCATGTACCCTCAGAGATTTAGAGACCATTCATCATCCATACTAGTATCTTTTACCAAGTAATATTGATTAGAACCCAGACTGCTTATTTAGCATTGATTAGAACCCAGATTAGTAGTTAACCAGATTTTTAGCAACTCATTGAACCCCAGATTTCCAAGATTTGAGATTACTCACAGAACCATTCCCCCAACCTTACCGTGGCTCCAAACGAAGTAACAAAACCCCTACTAAGAACTGTCAGAATTAGCCACACCATTTATATTCTTTCAAAACTCAGCATTAGATAGGAAGGCAGCTCTTATATCAGCACCCTTAGTCACAACTTACATTATTACTAGTGTATCTTGTCTATTTCCTTTCCAAGCTCTGTCTCTCCCCAGAGTAGTTCCACAATGGTTGAATCGAACATGTAGAGGTTGTTAGCACAGTCCTTGCTAGTTAGCAGTGGATTTAATTCTATTAGATTTTTGGCGGTTTGATGGGGATGATATAAAATAAAGTTCTGCCAATAGCAGAAAAAGGACTAATATTCTCAGGGGTCTTCGACAATCCGGTCGCGCCGGGTGGGCGCGGCCCTAATGGCACCTTTACTGCGGCGGTGGGTCGCAGATGGAATCCCACCGCCGCAAAAGTGGGTCGCGGGTCGAATTTTCCCCCGCAACCCAAAAAATGCGACCCACTGGGTCGCAGATGGAATTCGACCTCCGCAAAAGTGGGTGGACTTGTCCGAGCAGTCACCAGGTGGGTTCATCTGCTTGGACAGGCAAGTCCAACCTCTTGTCAGAAAGCCATGTTTGACACTACAAACATCTTACACTTCCCCCCAAGGGGAATTTTGAAAATTGGCGGGGGGAATTTTAATACTTTTTCAAAAGTTGATCAAGCTGTGCCAAACTGAGCATCCTCAGCCAAAAAAAAAAAATGTGCCAAACTGAGCAAAAATCATTGGAGAATGTTTTGCTGAGTTTTTATTTTACGGGCCTTTAAGGCCTGGTGGGCCTTTGACGGGCCTTATCCGGGCCTGACCCAAAAGCACATTGGGCCAGCATTGGAGATCATGAGCTTTTCCTGAACACCCCTTGATGTTGGCCCAATGTGCTTTTGG
>SMGU01007658.1:0-15302 GCA_004348175.1 Puccinia novopanici
TCCAGAAAGCCGTGCATGATATCTTGAACACCTGTGGCCAGGCCAACGAGCAAGCTAAGGGCTCTGAACCCGCCGCGCATGTCGACGACAAACAAGTCGCCATGCTCCTCTCCAAGGCTTAATCCACTCGAAGCAGGACCCTCTGGCTCTATATATTCCCATTCTCATTTTTAGTTATCGGATTGTTTTTGAGTGTCTATTATATCTCTCCTGGGCTGTGTGTATCTGCTAGTGCTCTCGTGGTTGTTAAGATATTTGGGTACAATATGGTTGTGAACATAAATAGTTGTGCAGTGCTTCAATGAAAAATATGTCCTATCATCCAGCAAAAAAAATTCTACTATCGGCACATCAGCAAATCTTGATGGTTTCAAGAATACCCACCAAGAGAGCCTTTGCAGATTGAGGGCCCTGAGAGAAATTGATGAAAGGGGCTACGCTTTGCTCTGGTCGGGTAGCTTGGGCACCCTGTTACCTAAGCAGTCCAGCCTCCTCCCTCTGCTATTTATTGACAAGGTGGTTTAACATGAGATTGGACAGAAGCTCATGTAGAGCCAATATTTGACTGATTTTTCCCCAGATGTTAATTAAACGTATACTTTATGTAACATGAGCAAAGCCAAGAAAGACCCGACTCTGAGAAGGCTTGCTAAGTTGTAACTCTCCTCTTGCCCCAGATCTTTTCATCTTGCCCCAGATTTTTCCCAGCCCAGTAATTTTATCCTGCACAAGTTTTGGCACAAAGAATCTGGCCATTGATGATGTTGTTTCTGTCCATGCCCACATGAAAGGTTGTTCAGTTGAAAATTTGCTGGATGGAGATCTGAGTGAGCTAAACTATCTCATGGTTATGCAGTAGCAAAGGCTGCCTGTGTAGGGGCATAAGTATGCGTTAAGGAGACTTGCCAAACCCCATAAAAGTATGTGGTTTGGCAGGGAATGATTCTGATTTATTTGAAAACAGGTTGTCAAAAAAGGGAGGACAGGTTACCATAATTTTTGTTGCAGTGGACTAACAATAGAGAAGCAGTGATGTAAGAAGCTCAGTTTACTGTAATTTTGGTTGCAGTGGAATAACAATAGAGAAGCAGGGATACCAAGAAGATTTAAAAAAAATGTCAATGCTAGCTTGACAGCCATTGAAATGAATGTTGGTCAAGATCTTTGATGAGACTTTTCTGGGAGATTGCTAAGCTCATTTGCATCTGATTCTTCTTCTTAATTAAGGTAGCAAAGAGCTTGGGAGATGATGCTTCCCATTTCTTTCTTTGTCGGTGGCGCGACTTCAATTTCATCCTGCTTGTCTTTGGAGTTGACATGGTCATCTTCTTTTGCTTTAAACATGTCAAAAATCTCCTCAGTGGTACAAATCTTGGTGAAGATTTTGTTTTTGCCTTTGGGGTTCAGAAGATTCTCAGTTGACATGCAATTGACGGCAGGAAAAGACCAATTGACTGTAGCGTATTGAGTTGACTAGCTAACAACGACTCAGCTTTGGTGATGTCTTTGTCTCTTTAAATGCATTGACCAGAAATAAAGCAATTAATCAGTCAGGTGATTCAAGCATGGCCAATCAGTTTGGTATTTCATTTTGCACATTTTCTCTTTACATTAACCATCATATATTTGCTGAGAAATTTTAGTTGCACCCCAGAGGTTTCTGATTGTCTGTGTCAAAATTCTTTCCCAGGCATTCTTGGCCATTTTCATTGCAGTGAGTTGATTAAAATTGAACAGGTTCTTGATGTTCATGTCTGAATTCTCCTCTGAAAATATTGTAATCATTCACGAGATTGCTTTCTTGCAATAATATGACTTGAAGCACTTGATAATCCCAGCATCCAGTGGTTGAGCATGGCTGGTGAGGTTTGGCAAAATAAATTCAATTTGGATGTTGGATACACCACCATCTGGGATTGTATGACCGCTGAAATTATTGAGTAAAAGCAATATTTGATGTTTCTGATTCTTGAGCTGACTGTTCCAGTCCTTTAGCCATGACTCAAATATGGATGATTTCATCCACGCATTTGTGTTGAAGTGATAATCATAGTTGTAATTACAAGAATCTTTTTTCAAAAAACATTGGGGTGATCTTGCTTTTCCAATGAAAGTGGATTCTTCTTATCACTTCCTATAGCGTTACAGGTAAGAGCTATTGTTATTTGGGTCTTGTTGCTCTTGATACCTTGAGTCCGGGTGAATGCAAGACATGTGTCAGGAGGCATTCTGAAGGTGTGCGAGTAAGAAAAGTGTCAGCATCTTATGGAGAGATACCACTAAAGAGGCTTATTTAAAGAGTAGTACAAATTAATCAAAAAGGCAAGTCTCATCCATGTTGAATACATCTTTCAAATCTAATTGAGAGGTGAGTTCTTTGATGCACCCAACCTTAGTTTCAACAACTTCAACATCCACTGAAGCGGCCTTGCCATGTTTTCAATAAGGCCAATGCTTGAATGAATCCAGCCATTCAGAGCTGAGGGAAAGCCAGTCTTCAGTGGGGAATCCGGCTAGTCATGCAAATTATTTCCATTTTTCCTTTATTACTTTGCCAGTAACAGTTAGTTTGAGATGCATTGCTTGTTTCATCCACTTGACCAAAGCAGCTTTGACTTGGGGATGTGAGATTGTACGGATTCACTTTGAAGATGGATTATTTTTTTGAATGTCTCAAGATTGTATGTTTGCTTCATCTTTCAGCCACTGTAAATTAACTGGTTGCTTGATTTTCAAGTGCAGATAGTATTTGTAAAATGGAGAGAAGTCTTTGACTGATTCTTGCCATTCTGATGGTGCCATCTCAGAACTTCAACCTTCTGAGCATATTAAGTCTTGCTAATCTTGGATTTTGTCAAGGCTAGAGGAGGAGTATCTGGGTTTTTTCTCTTTTTAGGTTGAAATGGTTGTGATTTGCTTGCTGAAGAACTTTTAGTTTTTTTTTTTTTCTTTGTAACTCTGGAAGTTGGTTGTGCAATTGGGTGCAGTAACTTGAGAGCAGAAATCAAGGATCCATAAAAGTGTTTTTATTTTGATTGAATCAAGAGGAATAAGCTTCTTAGTAGAAGTTGAGAGGAGACTGATTTTGTCCATGAGCAACTCCGCATCGACCAGGTTCCCTCCACCATCCATCCAAGTCTCCTGTTCTTCAGTTCAAGTTTCTCCATTCTTGAGTTTTGAATGGAGCAAATATTGTTTTGTTTTATATTTTGTCTTCATCTTCTTAAATTTTGTCTTGAGAAATTCAATTCCTATGTCTTCAAGATCTTTTTTTGCATTGTCCACACTGGGTCACTCAGGTAGTAAATGTTCAAAGAGGGTATTCCCAGCTGAAGAAAGATATATCAAAGAGCTGTTTGATTTTATCATATCAAAAAAACTCTTGCAGAGTTGAAGATTCATGTTGGCTGAGGTGATTGAAGGGTAAAGATTGGTGGAGAAAGTATGCCCTTTTTCAGGTTTGGTTCCAGGTTTTTGTTCAAACACAGTATGTGGTATGTCGTTATGTGGATATTTCAAAAAAGATGCTAATTTTGCCCACACCAACTACGGTGGACCACAATAAGTATGAATAATTGGAGGATATGCAGTTATGAAAGTATGTGGTTCTGCAGGTTTGACTGTATTAGAAGATTTTTCTTGGGTAAAAAAAACATTATCATTAAATTTTGCACCCTAACCAGTGTAGCAAAAGAATTATTATCATCAAATATGCTTCAATTTGACCCCCCAAAAAATTAATGAAAAACTAATCCACATTTTAAGAAGTTTGACCTGCAACCCCAATTTGTGTACTGAAAATTGGTTCTCCAACCCACCTGTATCAGCACTGCAAAATCCAGTGGGTTTCAGAAAAAAAACGGGGGTCGCATGTCAAACCCCCTTATTTTTTCAGAACAAGAAAAATGAAGAAAATCACGTTGTGTGGTATTTTGCTTCATAACATGATCATCAACCAGCAGGTCCAGAGTATATCAAATGAGGTATTGCTTCATGGGGTTTGAAGAGTCCAATTAGGTCCTTGGATGACTTGAGTGACGAGTCCATTGGAAATCTCAGTATGCGGATCTCTGGTCGAGTCAGTTCTGCGCGCACAAAGTGTAGGTTTTCATCCATCAATCTCAGGCTATTCTGGATCACCAATATTGCCAATGGTCTACAATTATCTGAGAGAAATAGGGTGGGAATGTTCTCAGTGGCCATAAACTGAGCTCCCGGCTTGCAATAGGATGGTCAAAATATGACCTGGTCTTGGTTTCTTTCATGAGTGGACACAACTGGTTGCTCAGAACAACTTCTGGGCTCATGTAAAAAAAAGTTTATTTTCCTGCCATCAAATTGGCACCAACTTTTCATCAAAGTCCAGATTTTTCAGGTTGATGGCTGTAAAGCCCTGATTTATCTTCTCCAATACTTGATTGTCCCCCAAGGTTTACAGAGGTTTCAATATGGTCAAAACTGGTTTTTTCAAACATTCAAATAGGTGTATGTAAACCTGGGAAATATGAATCTGTGGGAAATTGTTTTGAACATAACAAATTTGTTCCTCTGTTTGACAAGGCTGACCATGGCTTTGAAGATTGACTTGGTTGGTAACAAGTTTGAGAATCCTTTTTGATAGATTTTATGAGCTCATCTGCACCCATTGCCAGCCATATCTTGGTTAATTAAATATTAGACTTTTTTTTTTGCTTGAGGCTTACTTGCTAGGAATTGTGTCAATGTGTGTTTTTCAAAATTACTTCTTTGGTTTTACTTCTTTTTTTATTGAACTTTATATTTTTCTCTCTTGCTAAAATTAATTACTCTCCTCTCTATGTCATCTTTGGTATAGTGATCTGAAGACCTTTACACTATTGAGAGTATGGAATCTTACTTCTCAATGGCTTTTGCCTTAATTAATTTTTAATTGTCAGATTAGAAAAAGGCAAAAATGGCGAGTAATAATATATTTAAACAATAATTTCAGAAAAATATGTTCAAAAAATAATTTTATGAATCTGGGCAGAAGGATTCCCTGGCTATACCACTGCAAAAAAAAAAAAAAAAACTTGCTCAACTGCCTGCAGTTGACATATTGCAGCATGCTCCAGCCCAGCTGCCACCCAAACTCCACCTTTTGGAATATGTAGATTTTTTGGCACAGCCCAAAGGCAACTTGCATGTCAACTGCAGGCAGTTGATTGAGTGTTTCTTCCAGTGCACTGTACACTGAAGCTTGGTTGAATCACTCTTGGAGAAAGGTTGGAGTAACACCACAAGCTTCCTTGGACTTTCTGCATGTCAACTGCAGGAAGTTGAGCAAGTTGTTTTTTTCAGTGCATTGGAAAATTTCCCTTCAGTTCTGTAGCACCCTACAGAGCTAGGTTTAGCTATGTTTTTTCTAATATTATAGCTCAATGTAGTTTTACATTTCAGTCACTCCTCACCTGCCAGATTTAACTAACCCCTCTCCACCTCTATAGCATAGCTTCATTTTTGTTTCCAGCCAGCCCTGCCAAAATTAGCACACTTTAATAATACCTTTCCCACCTTTGGCATGCTTGAACATTCCTAACTGGGACCAGTGGCATTATCTCATCATCACAGGCCACACACCCCCTTTCCCAATAGGCCCAGTCCCACCAGAGAGCCTTCTTCTTCCCTCCACACTTGCTCATTCTCTTATGCAGCTGGAATGAGGCAAAAAAGCCTTGTTACGCTACGCTACGCTGTTATAACGTGGCCTGTAGCGCCACTAACGCTACAGCATTGGTGGAAGAAAAAAAAACCGCTACGCTAAGCGATTTTGGCCCTGTAGCGTAGTGTAGTGGCCCACCGCTGCTCTTATGGCAGTTTATCCTCTTCTTTCCTTTTCTTGGGTTGCATTGCTTAAATTGATTCCACTCCCCTCACAGATGACCATTCCCTTTCTAAGGACAAAACATGTCGCATGTCAGCCTCTATGCTACTAACCAAGTGTTTATGAGCACTGGTTGTGCTATGAGTGATTGATTTTCGTGGTAGTTTGGTGAGTTGAAGGGTTAATTCCCATAAGTAATAATTATTAATGATAATTAGCTTCAAGTATTTAAATCTTGCAAAGCTCTTCTCAACCTTTACAGGGAGGGAAATCCCGTAGGTATATGTGGATTCTTCCTGCTGAGACAGTCAGGGAATATGTTATTTGATGTAAGTAACAAGTACTTACGTGGTTGGGCCTTTATAAGGGTTGGAGTGCAACTAACAACTGGTGGTAGTAGTTCAGATGCGCTTCAAGACTTATATAAGTCACTACAGGTGGATTCAGGGCAGACAATAAATATTATGGATGATTGTGGAGGCGTGATCCAGTGGCAAGAACACTAAATAAGGCTGCAGGGATAATTTATAGACTGTCTGGAAGATAGTTATAATAATATCTGAGGGCTGAATGCGCTTTTTCTGAGTGACTGGGAGGCTGGGGGAAATTACCAGAGGAAGCTAGTGCTTAAATATTCTAACAAGGCACTCAGAAGCGCCCAAGAATTTCCTTGTGAGATCTCTGAGGCGCACTGGGATCAAGATCAACGAATGTTAATCCCTTGTATTGTTGCAAGGTTAATATTAACAGATCAGTGATGGTAATTTAATTTAAATAAAAGTACACATCAATGATGCTGTTAGAGTTGATAAAACATTTTTATCCCCTTCCAGGAAGTGCTCAAAATTAATTATGATAATTAAACTCTAATTAATACACATCATTTGATAGGAATAAAGTTGATAACAACTTGTTATCTCCTTCCTGTTGGTGCTCAAATTAATGATGTTAATTAACTCCCAATTAATGCACATCATTTGATGAGAATAAGATTGATAACAACTTTTTAACTCCTTCCTGTTGACGCATCAGTATAAGATACAGATCAAATGATTTGTTTATGCTTTAAATAATTAATTGTTATCAATTATAATTATTTATAAGCATACTTGAGGCACATATGTTGTAAGTTAAGCTACTTTAAGTTATATTCTACGGCTAAATATAAAGATAGAATAAAGGTAAAATAAAAGATAAAATAAAAAATAAAAAGGACAAAATGTGCGTAGACAGAACAAAACCTGGCAAAACTGAACAAAAACTTTTGAGGTCAGACAAAACTAGGCAAAACTTAGTGTAATAATTTATATTCAAGGTTTTAAGATATAATAAGGTTCGAGTAATGTTACTGTTATGTAAATTACTTATTGTGGTACTTATATTATATTAATTGTACTGTGTTTATTCTAATAAGGTACATTACAAGTAATATAATGTTTAATGTTAATGTTTTAACAACTTATTACATAATTTAACAAGATGTATTATGTAATTATTTCATTAAAACTACTTGGGGAATGTCAGGTATGGTGATATTACCTCTGTGGTTGAAATCAAATCATTGGCTTCCATCAATCTGGATGATAAGCCCTTAAGAAGCGACACATTTTTGCACCTGATTTGTGCCACCATTGAATTGCATTGGGTTTTGCTTGGTTCTTGGTTTTCAATCCAAAATAATCTTGTGAACCAGTGACTGTATCAGATTTCATTGGCAAGTCTGTGTCCAGCCGCTCTTTGCTGGATCCAGTTGGTTAGTTCAAAGTTTCCACTCCCAGGCTCAACTGTGATTGCTTTGCTCTGATTTGATTCTTCTGATATTTCTATTAGTCAATCATCAGAAAACAGCCAATAGTGCCCGGTGGAAGAAGCTATCTGCAGCAGTCCACCAACACTTGCTGAGTGTCCCTGCCACTCTGGATGACCAAAGACCATTGTGTGTGCACCTTGAGAATGCAAATTCCTCTCCTCATCAAGAGGTTTGCTTCAATCATCAGCAGGGCCATTCTGCTATCCCCTCATCACCATTAAGAGTTGTGACTGAAGAAGTGGAGAAGGGGAAGGTGAATGATTCAGTACCTCCCAATCAAGACATTCAGGTGATTCTCAGAAATGGAAGATGAGGACTGGATGTAAGAGCCAGACCAAGGAGATGCAGAATCAGAGGGATATTGATGGTCTGCCTCAGAGAATATCTGAGTCCCATCATGGCACACCAATGACTCCCGCTTCTGTTGATGGAGAGACTCCTAACTGCAGCAGTCATCCCCGAGTCAACACTGGCCTGACTCAGTCCTGCAGTGCCCAATGCCCAGAGGCCTCAGAGGCCATGTTTTTTGTATGACTTGCATTTTGGCCAGTTGTACTGTGACTTGAATGGTCACTGGTTATAGTTTTAATTGAACGGTGGTCAGTGTTTTATGTAGAAGCCACCAAGAAGGGTGTTAAGGGATTGGGTACTTTGCCTGCTTGGTAATAAGTCCTGCCAAAATGTATTGGTTGTTAATGGAAAATGGGGGGGTCATTTTACATCTCAAGTCTCATGTGCAGCACTTTGCTGATTTGAAGCTGGAAAATTGCAGATTGAGGGATGGTTGGTGGTGTTAGCTTGAGGCATCCTGATTGTTGATGTTGTGGTTTGAAGTCTGTTGAATGATCTGATTCATGAATGATATCTGTAGATGGTATGTAGAACTTAAAACCTTGTGTAAGTTCAATTTTACTTTAAGCATGGTTAAATCTGGCTCTGTAGGGGGATACAGAACTGAAGTGAAGTCTTCCATTATTACAATTTCCAAGTCCCTTATTCAAGCGCTGTTCAGGGGAAATTCATCACCACCACCCTTTTAATTTTTTATGAAATTTCATACTCATAGTACACAAGGGTTGTGCATTCAAGCCATGGTTAAATATCAGTGATCTCAATTGAAGGACTTCCTGTGACCAAGATTCCTTAATATGGAGCTTCTTCTTTTAAATTCGAAACTTTTCTTGGTGATGATGATTGATGAATTTCAGGTTCCCACAGCCAAAGGAAGTTTGGAATTCAGATTTAGCACTTCTAAATTTGGCAATCCCAACAAACAGAAATTCCTCAATTCAGTGTGCTTCACACATGCTAAATTCATTTTAAATTAAAACCATTAAACTCAAGGTTTTTGGACTCAAAATGGTTTAATTGGAATTCCAAAATGATGAACAAAATTTGACCATGTGAATCTAATTGCCACAAAGAGACTTCAATTAGCCACTTTTGATCAATAAAAGCCGCTTAATAGAGAATTTCATCTATTGGGAAACAGAGATTGTCTCAAAATATTTCAAAAAATAATTTTCCCCATTGGTAATACCTAATCCTCAGTTAAAATTTATTAAAACAAGGATGATAATTTACAAATTAATTCAGTTTCTAATTTAAGTCAGAGCACTTGAAATTGATTAACCTATGTTTCAGAAGGAAAATAAACCCTCATTAAATTTTGGTAAATTTTTGGGAAAGAACTTGTTGAAACATGGGTAACTGTCAGCCTGAGAGATAATCGAGATTATCAAAAATACTGAAAAATTTAGCAATTAAGATTTTATATCCTTTAACTATGTAATTGAAGGGTTTTTGAAAATCAACCATTTTCCAAAAAAAAAAATTGGTTATTCACCCATCACCTTCCAGGAATTATTAATGAAGAATTTGATTTTTGAATAATTCACTGGTTTCAAATTGTGGATTTGGTATATTTGATACCCCCTTATAGTTAAATATGGCACCATTATATATTGAATCATTTGAGTTAATAATCATAAAATACACCAAAGGCCCATCTTTAGTTTCCTGAGGAACCTCTAGAATATAAAAGGTTGCCCTTTGTGGCCCTGAAATGGATCCTCAGTGATAAACCCAAGCATAAAATAGCAAGTAAAGTAAGTACACTCTTCCTACTTTTAGATTAGTGCTCCTTCTCACCATCACTAATTTTTTTTTCCCTACTGTAACTTGAGTCAGTCCTCTTAAAATCCCCATTGAAATATTGCCTTGTGTTCCTTAAAAATTAGCTTCTGCAAAAACCACCAGGTCTTACAAACAGCTAAGAAGATTCAGTGCTCGCCAGATGCATCTTAGGATATCTTTTTTGATATTTTCTTCCTATCATTTGATTTGAAAGTAATTTTACATAATTTTATTATCATTTATTTCACATTCATTAATTGGACCTTGGATGATATTTAAATTTCCAATTTTTGGTATGCAAAATTGTGTGGGGTAGAGGCATTATGTTGTTTTATTGCAAGTTTTATGGCCACTTATTTACCAAATTTGTACTTTTTATTTATTTAAAATGCAAGTTAAATTTCTTGCAGTTCAAGTATGGATATCCTCCCATGCTTAATTAATGAATTGGTTGGAAAAATTCCCAAAACACAATATCTGATGTTGGGTTCATGTCAAATCAATTTATTCCCAATATTTTTAATTTTTTTGGTTCAGAAAAGATTAACTAGGATATTTTCAATCAACTGATGCATGCTAGCAGTATACTATTCCAGTTATTGACTTGCTTGTTTTAGATAGACTCACATTTGGTGGTAACAACAGCGGGCCGCTACGCTAACGGTAGCGTTACCATAGCGTAGCGTAGCGTAAAACCGCTAACAGCTAACGGCTTTTGCCGTTGCTGTTAGCGGTTTTGCGCTAACGCTAACGGAGCGAGGCCAAAAAAAGGCCTCGCTACGCTGCGCTACAGCGCTTTGTAGCGGAAAATAGCCGCTACAAGCGCTGTAGCGTAGCGTAACGCAGCGTAGCAGCCTGTAGCGGCCCTGTAGCGCCGCTAACGCTACAGCGTTGGCGAGAAAAAAAAATGACTGCTACGCTACGCTATTTTGCCCATGTAGCGTAGCGGCCCACCGCTGGTGGTAATCTTGAATTCTCCAATCAAGAAGCTGTTAAAGTGGACATCATATTAAAAACATACCTTGATTTCCTCAAATTTTCCATCCAAATATCTCATTTGGGAGTGATACAATTTCAAAAATAATTCTGATGGGCCAATTTTTTACCTGAGGCCACATTTCAGCTTTCTCAAGAATCTATTTCCATTCTCATTTACAGCATATTGTTTAACTTCCATTAGGATGGGATGCAAATTCTAAAGGCATTTGATACCATTGATAATACCCCTTGTAATTCACTCTACTCAATTATGTCAGGATGTTGTACCACAGTAAAAAAATTCCTGCAGCTCAATATACAGCAGACCAAAATTCCCCAGAAGGATTATGCTCTCTTTTATGTACAAGATGATGTATGAAAGCATAATCTGCTGAACAGTTTCTTTTTGTGATAATCTTAGTTTAGATTGTCCAAAAGTAGAGGTTGAATCGTTTCTGTTTTTTGTTAAAAGAGCCTCTGGGAAGTTTGTACCACCCTCTTCTATTTCTTCATTGACTCACTTTGTTTCTCCGCTCATCACTGTTCCCTATGATTTTCATTTCTCCATTCTATTTCTCTTCATTCACTATCTCTTGTTCTTCTCTCCTTCTCTCTCTTTTGGCTCTCGTTTTTATTTACAGCTTGGAATCAAATCTCTAGTCTCATTTGTGTGCACTCAAAGTCTTGATCATTGATCATTCTCATCCGAAAGTATAATGACGTGATTGGTCATAATACTTGATGATTGTGGCAAGGTGGGGTACTTTTGCATGTTTGCATTTCAGGAGGATGGTACAAACGCCCGCTAGAAGGATGATGTAGAAAATTGCAGCACTACAACGATTAAACATGGGAGATAGGGATAGGAATATATAAGATACATCTAATCAAATAACATGAAAACAAACAAGAGGGATGTGGAGCCTGTACTTTGCTATTGCTTTCCAAAAGGTACTGGGAAGCATCTGGACCTTCAAGCCTGAGGCTCTTCATGAAGCTCATCATCTCGATCCCGAAGTTCTTCGCATGCCTCTTTAAATCTGCTAATAGCCATACGAAACTGAGCATGAATCAGATAAAACATGGGCTTAAAGATACTCTCCGATGGCGGGATGTTGGATCTAGAAGCTTCGGGTACGTGATGAAAGGCTAAGGTGACTATGAAATGATCCAGGAGAGCTGTGAGTTTGCGGGCCCGCTGTTCGAGAGTGTCCGCTTGATCTAGAAGATCTTCATTAAAGGTAGCCGAGTCGAGGATAAGCTTGTCTACGCATTCCATTATCACGCCTGAGCTGTCAGCCAGTGAGAGCATGTCCTCGGTAGACAGGAAGTCGCCCAGGTTGAGTTTTGTCTTAGTGGGTCTGTCCATCAGCTGTTTGAAGAAGGTCCTGAGTACTTTGAGGATCGTAATAATCGGCCGATAGAGGAGTTGCTGAACGCCAATGCTGCTTGCGCCATCGTTGCGGAGCCAGAGATCACCGTCCAGCTCGGCTGGATCAGCTGCGCCTCGCTCGGGATGAGCCTCATCGGCAAGGTCGTAAGCTTGGATTTTGGAAATCAAATCCAACCGCTCGGTTATGTCAACAATGTTATTGCTTAGATGTGAGACTGCAGTCCCCCACTTCGACACTTGTAAGAGCCAAAGGTCAGACCGCTTGGAGAAACCCATCATGACATCGAGGTATTCGTGGCAGCGCGACACGCCTTCAACTATTTCGTCAATTGCCTGGTGTGGTGGTGGGGCTGGTGGGGGGGATTCAATGATACGACTGCGAGAGGCGATTGTGGTTTCTCGATCACGGTCGAGCTGCCCACTCTGATAGTACTCAACGTACCGCGCACACGCTTGAAACACTTCATACAGCTCACTTGCGAAATCCTCGAATCTAAGATAAAGGTGACTGCATCTGAATTTTTTCAGAACACCATAAGTTTTGTCAACACCCCTTGGTGGTGGGGAATCGGTCTCGTTATCCTGAGTGAGGGAAAGTATATCGCGGTGGATTAGGTCCAGGGTGGTGGCGATCTTCCCGATTGCATCGTTGGTTACATCGAGTTTTGGCCTTGGATCCACAGCGTAAGGGCCTAAGCCTAACGATTTCAACAGAACGGGGAGTTGCTTTTGCATGAGGGGCAATAACTCCGTTGTGATTTCCTCCAGGATGGCTTTATGGTTGTGGAGCTCCTCGCTTGAAAGAACTTGCGGGGTCCAAATGCCCATCCCTGGATCTTCAAGCTCCCTCCATGATTCGGATAGGTCTCGTAAAGCTAGTGGGACTGCACCTTGAGCTACATGAGAAGGGTGGGAAGCATCATTATCATCAAGTCAGCCGGATGAACAAACAAAAATTTCCAGGATACGAAGAAATGTGCTGGTGTACCCAATGATTGCCCGGGGACCGGCTCGGTGGGGTTGGCGGGCCCACCATCAGGCAAAGGTGTAGCCAATAATTCCGGGGGGGTGGCCCCGTTGTCAGACATAGCTTTCCTTTCTTTTGATCGGTTGATGCGGCTGAATCTGATGTGCTGCCTTGGCAATGAAATTTATGGTAGGTGATAGGCGCCAAAAACTTCGGGATAGTAGAAACTGCTGGGGATGACTCGAGATGTGTTATTTTTTTGGGAATAATAAGAGGTGTGGCGGTTGTGAAAAAGCAGACGAGAAGTGAGTGTGACAGATGGCGCGGTCCACGGTGGACTCGATGGCCTCGCTTTATTCGCGTTGTTGAGCGAAGCCACGAGGTTATTTCCAAGTTAGTGAGACAATGGAGACGAGAAAATCAGTAGGAAAAAATGGAGAACGGACCTCTTCCTGGTCCGGCTATAGTAAAACAAGTATAAGGTAGATATCAACGAAGCGCCGGGAAAGCGGACCTCAGAACCCGGCGGCGGAATATTTATACTTAGTCCGGCCTTGAAGTCGTCTTACAAGAACTCAGCCAGAAAAAATGCCTCAGTGTAGAGCAATTAAGCGTAGTCCATGATGACGCGGACAAACATCAGAAGAAAAGGCAACTCCCCGCAATAGGCCGAGCGTGCTACTCGGTTGCATTTTCGGGAAAGGTGGAAAGACCGGCTCGCTCAGCGCCTGTTCCGAGTCACGCTGCCCTCCCTTGTTCCGGGGTGTGTTGATTCCTCGGCGCAGGCGACCGCATAAGGAGACCCGCGATTCCATGAACGGTTATCGTCTCAAGATGTCGGGCCGGAATGAGACCGATATCTCAAACCAAGGATACTCCCATTTTTTTTTTCTCTTCAGGCTCAGCTCCCATCGTTGTTTGGCTTTTGCTCCCGAGCGCTCAAGTCGAGGATGGACCGGCTCGGGGCTTCCTTGTGTCTTCCTTCGACCTCAATCTGTCTTCCTTATTTCCATTTCCTGCTAACTCACCCCATACAGTGCCACGACACCAATACGGTAGTGCTTGTGACGACTTGACGGCGAGCTGATCTTGCCCTCCAACTTATAGTTTTGCCCAGGCCAACTCAAAGCTTTACTTGTCCATCATAACCCCTCCACTTCATTGCCACATTTCCTCTAGCTGCCCTTCGCTGTTAGTGTCAATACTCAAGTGTGCTCATCACATTGTGGGAAGTACTGTTGATAATCCCTTTCTCACTATCACCTTGTCCCTGGCTCAAATTTTCGCTAACAGCTAACGGGTTTTCCGTTAGCTGTTAGCGAAACACGCCACTCACATGCTTGGTACATTAAAAGGTGTGGTGGCCGGGGAATCACATCTCCCCCCATGCCCCCATGCGGACTGAGAGGGCGCTTTTCAAGCCCAAACCTAATTGATCACACATTTGAGTTTTCAGAGGAAATACCACTGCTCTCACCCCATTTGTGGGACCATCACCAGAGTCCAGACAAGACAAGCATCTGGAATCGGTACTTATTTGAAATCTTATCTTGATCGACCTTTGTGAGAATCCCAATAACCCGATCGTCAGAGAGCGCGAAATATCACCATTCCGGGGAGTAGAAAAGGAATCGAATTCCAGCAGCAATCAGTTTCCTCCTGTTTTCTTCCGTTTCAAATCGATTGACGTGATGCCGGGTTCATGGATATTACATAAATGGGCGCCGCGTGTTGAGTAATATACGGCGAGAGTTGACAGGCGGCGCATGTACCAGATTGTCCCCAAAAAACAGTATTCAATCGACAAAGTTCAATCTTTGCCATATCGATTTTGGCGTCAAAGGGCGTCAATGACGGTCATCTCACTCAAAGCATGACCTCTGATATCGTGCGTCCCAAAGTCATCTCCGCCTCAAAATTCACCTCCTGCTCGAATCTCGTCAACACCAGAAAATGTTTGATCCCTGGGAGCTGCACAGGACGTTGGCCGGATTCAATAACGGACTCCCAGACGAACCGGAGCTCTACTTACTTGTGAGGTTGTACCTCACTAGGGCCAAGGTCCGTCTAACCGCGCGCTCTCTAGGTCGCCGTAAATTTACTGACACGCACACCTGAATCTTTCTGCCTTTTTATTTGCTTGATAAGCATGACGGACCTCCTTCCTGGGCACGTT
>SMGU01007662.1:0-20124 GCA_004348175.1 Puccinia novopanici
TTAAAGCTTTCTGACAGTCTCTAGATTTTAGCCCTATGTGAACCATCCTAATGTCAATATTTTTGACTGATGCTGGGCATAGAGAGACCAACCATTCAATGTTTAAGAGTGTCAATTCAAGCTCTAGAGGCAATTGAAAAACATCCATGGATTTGTGAAAACAGCGCTAGTGCCATCTTTTTATTCTCTTTGAGAGGTCTGTTGTGTTATTCCATCAGGATCTGAAGTTGTTAATGATTTCAACATGCTTTTTTTGTCTTTGTAGCCTCTTTGATATCTTAATTTTCTTGATGAGTGATGAGTGAGTGAGTTGAAGGTCATGGATCGATAGATGTGTAGAATTGTGGTTAACTCCGGTTAATGAAGGTGATGATGGGTCACCTGGGTGTTGTTGGGATCACATTCTGATTTCTTCCCGGTTGGTGGTGAATGGGTTGGGCAGAAATGGTTTTGGACCCAAGTCAGAAAAGGGACAAAACCAGCTCACCCTAGTCACCCTCGCAGTGCATTCATTTCTCCTGTTGACCGTCTTCATCAACAACCATCCATCAACGACCATGTCGCCCTCAAAGCATCACCACCCAAACAAGAACAAGAAGCTATCATCATCCGCAAACTCAACTACATCTGCCTCAACCTCTGACTCCTCATCTCCCCCGAAGAACAACAAACCACCAAAAACGAACAACTCTCTTCCGCTCTCCCCATCACTCCCACCCCAGAACTATGGAAGGCCCTGGTCAAACAGCTCATCAACCAATCTCACCCATCCAAACCATGCTACCACCTCAAACCAACATCACCACCAGCATCCTAATCATAATCATCACCATCACCATCATCACCACCACCACCACCATCAGAACCACTCGACCGTCCATCGAGAACCCCGACCATCTAACTCTAACCGACGGGCCTCCTCAAATAACTCCACCACAACCGCTCTCAGGCATCAGCATCAACAGGCTCAAGCTCGCGCTCATGCCCATGTCCAAGCCCAACTACAAGCCATGTCGTGCAGGCTCATCAACTCTCCTACTATCAGCAGCATATGACCGATCTGGCTACCTACATCACACAAGTCTTCCTACCCTCCGTCCTTCCCACCCCGAGGAATACCAGGTATGAATCTCATCCCCCACCCTTTTCCAATTCTACTTGAGCTCACCCGATCTCTTTTAACCAATCCGCAGATCAAAGAGCAAACTCGGCAGTACCTAGAAACACTCGCTGATCGTATCTCCAAAGGCGCTAGATTACTTCCATTTGGCTCAATAGGTTTGTCCAGTTTAACTTGACAGTATATCTTTCACTCCTGAAAAAGAAGAAGAAGAAATCAACTGAAACCGACTCTTCATAAACCCAACACAGCCTCGGGTTTGGCTCTACGCAATTCAGACATGGATTTATGCTACCTGGCTGAGCCAGGAAACAAAATAGAAGTCAAATCTGAAAACGAAGCGTCTGCCGATCCCAACATGAATACCGGAAGTCGTAGTAGCAGTACTAGTCGTGCTAATCCAACAGAAGCCGACGGAAAACGGCCTTCCTCAACACCTCCTACCAGTCAAGAATCGTCTTCTTCTCCTTTCCCTCCTCCTTCAAATCAAAATGACCAACAAGAACAGGAAGGGAAAGATCAGAAACCTAAACCTACTCCTGCTGAGATGGTCATGATTCTTGGAAAACTAATCCAAGAAGGTCAGTTAAACCCAGGCGTGATCAGTCCAACAACATTTCGGTCATATTTGTCTTGTGACTCGAATTCATTCGGCTAAAATGTTCTCTTTTGTTGTTGTTTCTTCTTCTTTTTTTTATTGTTCAATAGAAACGGCATTCACCGTCAAGATGCTCCCGAAAGCTCGAATTCCCATCATTAAACTTTCCCTACCTCCCTCTTTAGGTCAACCATTTGGATTATCTTGTGATATTGGATTTGAAAACCGTTTGGCTCTTGAAAATACTAGGCTGTTACTGACCTACGCAATGGTCGACCCGCGGATGCGGACAATGGTATTATTTCGTAAGCCGTCCATGAACAGATAAATCAAGTCATCAACCTTCATTAATTCTATCTTGTCATCTGGGATTCATGTGGGACCTAAGTGAAAGTTTGGTCCAAGAGGCGGCGGATCAACGATCCGTACCTGGGCACACTAAGTTCTTATGGATACGTTTTGATGGTTATTTATTACCTCGTCAATGGCCGGAAAGCTCCTGTACTACCGTCAGTCAATCCCTTCAGTGCTATCCTACTCCTACCTTGGACTAACGATCAGGATGTTCTCTGCTTCGTACACCTGCTGATATATCCGAGACAGAAACTTGCAGCAGCTTCCTCCACCAAGAGTGACATCACCCGAGGAATCCGTTTACGAAGGACATGACATATACTTTTTTGATGATCTGGATGCTTTACCCCGCTTTTGGGTGGGTATGAATCGCGAGAATGTTGGTGAACTCTTGATCGAGTTTTTCCGGTTCTTCTCGAGCTCTTTCCGTTACACACACGATGTTATCAGTGTGCGCACTCCGGGGGGCTTACTGAGCAAAGAATCTAAAGGTTGGATGCATGATATCATCGAGGAAAGCAAGGATGGCAGAGGCGGGTTCTTGAAGATCGATCTGAATCGATTGTGCATCGAGGTCGGTTTCCTCCCTCTATTTCGGCAGTTTGCTTGAAGGACTGGCCATGTTGATCGCTGATTAATTTTCTCAGGACCCCTTTCAAACAAACTATAACGTCGCACGTACTGTGACACGGGATGGGCTGTTTACTGTGAGCGGTTTTTTAAGCTTTTTTTTTTTTTGCTTTGTCCCACAGCTGAGCCCTGAGATCTCTTATTTCTATATCCTCACAGATTCGAGGAGAATTCATGAGAGCTGTGAGGGTATTATCTACTCGTACTGATAGGCTTGATGTCATGATCAGAGAGCTTTGCGAAGAGAGGCAGGAAGGTGTCTTGATGGCCCTCCTTCCAGCTCAGGCCGACGAAAATCCGCTCCTAATCCCAAGGCTTCCCTCAGCATGAGTACGTCCCCAATGCCCGAGCTGGACCCTTCGAAGCCAGCTGATCCAGATTTCAATTCCGTCAGGTATCTCTGGAAGCGCCACTCGCGAAGAAGAAGAAGAGGAAGATGATCTGGAAGAGCAGCTATTACTCCAACAGCAGCAACAAGCCCTGTTGAGCGCAGAGCAACAACCATCTTACCCACCCCTCACAACCAGGCTGATGCAAGACCACATCTACAGCCAAGCGACCTCATCTATGGATGCTCGGCCTCGCTACCCGCCTGAAAGTATTGCCTCCGAGCCACCTCCTCTCGATCGTGATCTGGACTGGAACCATGAATCCATCAATGGATACTTGTCTAATGAATTCCAACAATTACAACTACAGCAGCAGCTACAGCTACAACAACAACAACAACATCCGCCGTCCAACAATCCCCAATCTTTGCCTCATCCTGTCCCTCATGTCTCGGAATCGTTCAAGCCTTCCTCCAAATCAACAACCTCAGCCGTACCAGCTGGCGCCCAACAATATTTCCATCGCTTCTTTCAAACAGCAGGATCTGACAATTGGAATCCTCAGCCATCTACTTCAAGTTCTCTGCATCAGCCCAGTATCAGCTCCTCGCCCGCCTTTTTTTATGACTCCGAATCACTCGATCCAGGTCTACCATTAAGTCCGACCTCGATACCTAAGCACTCTGGGGGTCGTCGGCAAAAAGCTGCTGGTTCTGACATCAGCCGAGACGATCATGTATCGAATTCTCGTGGGCTCCATGCTTCAACCTCCACAAGTAGCAAGTCACGGTACAACAGTCAAACAATCAACAGTGGACGTCCACCTAGAAGTATGTCACATAGCACCATGAATCCTCGGAGGCGAAGTGAACAGCCCCAGTCCTCGAATCAATCTCTCCTCAATTCGACCGGTCCTCCCATCATCATGTCTTCGCATGGCCGGATGCCAGATTTCTCCTTGTTACCACTCCCTGGTCCAATCAGGTTTGGCAATTTCGGAACAACAGAGAGGCCACCCAAACAGAAATTTGACAACCCGCAGCGTGGATTGGGACGATCCGTACCGGCTGGCTACTATCATCATACCAACGGAAATCCATCCTTATCATTCCAACAAGACGTAAATAGCCAGCAGGTCAGTTCTTTACACCAGGATGTGGTCTCATCGCCTCGCCCAGAGAGAAATTCTGAAGATCGGCTACCATCACCCCAGGCGTACCAAAATTCTTGGCAAGGCCATGATGCCCAGCGAGAGGGATGTTTTTGACCCCCGTCAATGACTCGGCTAGAAGGCGTTCGTTATCTAATGGAGCAGCCTCTTCTCATTCATCAGCCTTATCATTCGACCACTCGTCCAAACTACGCTCGCCCCGTTTAGATAATGAGGACGAAAATCGACCAGGTATTGAGACGCCGCGGGCGAGGTCAAGTCAGTCGCCTTCAATTGTGGGTAGTCATTCAACCCGGATGACGGACCCTTCGGA
This sequence comes from Puccinia novopanici, assembly GCA_004348175.1. Classification (NCBI taxonomy): domain Eukaryota; kingdom Fungi; phylum Basidiomycota; class Pucciniomycetes; order Pucciniales; family Pucciniaceae; genus Puccinia; species Puccinia novopanici. The sequence continues at coordinate 4,516 of SMGU01007662.1, forward strand.
ACATGGCCGAAATACAGATCATTCAACTTCCCCACTCCCTCGATGTGTGCCCTCGACCTCTTCACTGTCTCAACTACCACGAAAGATCGTCTTTGGAGATGTCGAGGTATCCACCGAGACTGCCAAGGAGGTCCGGGTCAAGGCGCTCGCAGCAGTGCTGCGAACACGGCGGATGGGATCTCTGAATAGTCATTCTTCTCGAAGATCTGAAGCCGCCCCGGGCGGGATGGCTACGGTGCTGGCCAGCAGCAGCAGCAGCAACAACAACAACAACAGTTCTGGGAGTCTTGAAGGACGGAGCGGATCTGCTGTAGCGGGAGCCGAGGGGCAGGCCCAGACGGACAGCAGCAGCAGCAGCAGCAAATGGAAATGATCATTCAAGTCAGTCGAATGGCACGCGCCTCACAGGCCGACCAGAGTCTCAAGAGCCGGTCCAAGGCTGTGGCTCCGCTGGAAGGAGAACCGATGCCTTTGGGCGAGAACAGTCAACGAGTGTCGCTTGTGGGAGCCTGACACGATGTGCAGAGGAGGCTGGGGGTAGTGGCGCACAATCCTCGAGCCAGAAGATCGTCTCGGAGATGAAGCCCCAGGATGGCGAGGGGCGTAGTCGTAGGAGCAGCAGCGGCAGCGGAGTGTTTGTCCTGATCGGGGCCGGCAAAGCCGCTCGCCCACGAGGCAAGTCCGGTCGGACGACCGTCGTGATCATAAGCTCATCTCCCCCTCCGGCGGTCACACCGACCTGCCGATTGTGATGCCGCTAAGAAAGGAATCCTACCATCCTCCCCGACTCTCCCTTACCTTCCGATACTGCTTGTCCTCCTCCTCCCTCCTCCACCGCTGCCAATCCTCCTCTCCCTCTCCTCGAAACTCCTATTCCTTAGAACCACTTCCTCATATTTTTATGTTCTCTCTTCCCTCTTTTCTTTTGTTGGTTTGGTCATTTGGATACGTGATACACTTATTTTTGTTTTGTTTTTCGATCAACTTCTTCTCTTTCTTCCTCTTTGCTCTTCTTCGTTCACCGGTTAAACTTCCATATATATTATATAACTAAGACTATACATTTATTATTAGTAGTATCATAAAAAAATCACTCTAGAAGAAAGACTCAAAAAAAAGAAAAAAAACAAAAATCAACAAAAAAGATGATTTCTTTTTTTATGTATCAGCTTTGTTATATTGATATTCAGACGTTGAAGGAAAGAGCTTGTATCTCTCTTCTTCTTCCTTAGTTGGTTAGTTGGTTGAAGAGAGATTCTTTCTCCTTCTCACACACCAAAAAAAAACCCATTTGTCATCGTTGGATCTCGATTTATATATTTACTCACATAAATTTCTACCTTCTTGGATGTAATAAAAGCGAATAGATAAGCCTAGTTTTAGAAGATATATATAATGTTTATATGACTGCCTGGTCTTGCTGAGGGTTTTTTTTTTGTCAATTTAATTTGTGAACTTGGTCTTGTTTTTTTTTGGGTTATGTAAAGCAGATGCTGTGGCCTCTTTGAGGATGCCAGAGGAAGCAGCTCCATGGCATGGTTGGAGGAACACAAGATACTCTCAAAGGTGACCCTGGGGGCCATCCAACCAGTTTTTGTTTGTTTGCAGGGAGGAAGGTGTGGTGTCTTAGTGTTGATGGTTTGAGATGGAAATTATCAAGGTCATAAGGAGATATCATGGATTTATATGAATCAGGCCCTTCAAACTTGTTGAATTAAGTGGTTTATCCTTGTATATATAGTAACTAGCACATATAAACCCAACCAAACCAGCTTGGTGTTGATGGCAGATCATCTGTTTGTCCGCTTTCTGGCTTCACTATCTCTACAACTCTATATCTAGTTGTATATCACCCAGTTTCTTTACTTATGCTTTTTGTTATGGACTTGCGGGAATTCAACCTCAATGATGATACCCAACTCTGGAGGCCACATGGATGTGTGTTGGCTGACTTGAGTGATGCATTCATCCTCTGAAAGGCAACTTGTCCCACTAAATGTGTGCATGTGTGTACTGCTAGTGCTACCTTGGGATCAGTTTTACTTTCTGTCATGTAACATCTCTGAGGGTTTGTGGGGATCATTTTCAGCACAAGCCCAGGACTGTGAAAAAATGCACTAGAAATATATTTCTCCTGAACATTTATTGTGGCAGAATACACTCTCACCAGGGGGAAGCTTGTTGGCACTCATCATTGCAAGTGTCATAAAAATTACCAAAGTTTTCCCCTCCCTTTGTGCTGCTGATAGCTCTGGCAGTACAGCTCACATGGAAATTCCCACAGCCATGTTATCAGCTCTAGGATTTAATTTCTAGCATTCCTATTTTCTCAGCCCTTTTTTTTTTAGAGAAACCTTTCCCCCTGCTTCTCTCTTATCATGAACACATTTCTTTGTAATGTTTGATATTTCTGGCCGGCAGCTCTACGTGTCAGCCTTAGAGATTACTCCAGAGTATCCAAAAGACCACATATTTGTAATAATATATTTTATCTTATGTAATATTAAGAAATCCTTGAATATTATTCAGAAATGGATTCTTCATGTAATTTACCTAGGGTTACCCATTGGGCCTACCCTCAAATCATACTCCTTCTGGTACTTTGTCATAACTCAAAAGAACCATAAGAAATATTGAAAAAATCATTTCTGTGGACTGAAGAGTAAAATATGTACATATCATAGTTACATACAAAATGTATATACATGAAAACTGAATATGTACATAAATAATACATAAACATATTTCAAATCTTATTTATATTATGAGAGAGGAGACTTCTGCCAGATTTCAATTAAAAACAATCCAATTGTATACAATTATATTGTAGTACAATTTCAATAGTAGCATAATTGAAATTAAAGCAAACAGTTTCCATATAAAACAGTCTGTGAGAACTATTTCCATTTCATTCTATTCGAATAGCAGACACATCATGCAATTGGTTATAACAATGCAGCAGGAGGTCATGGGGACATAGAATGATTTGAAGTACTCAATTGAGCTATTATGGTGCAATATGACACCATTATGGCATCATTTGATGTAAGAATAGTGAATCACACCCTAGGCTCTCCCTGTAGCTTCCTGGGAGACCTAGAATATAAAAGGTAGCCTCTTTTGGCTTTGAGATGGATACTCAGTGATTCAACCTGCATGAATATATAGTGCAGTGAATTCCCTCCTCCTAATTTTAGAGTAGTGCTCCATCTCCCCCTCACCAAACCTTTTACCACTGGAATATTAGTCAGTCTTATTAAACACCCCATTTAAAAGCTTTCTCTTATTTTTTGAAAGTAGTTGCAGCAAGACCACCACCTCTGAAAAGTAGCCAATCAGTTCAAGTGCTTGCCAACTGCTCTGAGCACTTATATTGCTTCTTCTGGTAAGCACAGCTTTTACCTAGCTGTCACCCCTGTCTTCTAGGCTTGTATATTAATTAAGTTGAGCTTAAAGAGGTATTTCCAACATTCTTCCATCTTTGATTGGGTCACAAGGGTACTAGAGTTCAACTATTGCAGTCATACACCTGGTAGTAAAAAGTAATCTTTACTTTAATTTACTCTTAGCATAGTGATAGTACTTGGCATACACTACAAACATCTTAAATTTCCCCCAGGGGAATTTCAAAATTTGAGCAGGGAGAATTTGGTACTTTTTCAAAAGTTGATCAAACTGTGCCAAACTGAGAATCCTCAGCCCCCAAAAAAATTGCCAGACTGAGCAAAAATCATAGGAGAATGTTTTATATCAGGGATTTTTTTTATAAAAAAAAACACTCCTGAAGGGCTCTGAGGGATTCTGCAGGGTGGAATTCCCCTCTGCTGCCCTCTTTCTTGTGGAACAGTGTTATTCAAAATTCAGACATAAAATTATACATAACCACATAGTTCACTTTTTTGGCAGGGTATTTTTGTCAGGGGAGGTCTCTGAGGTGACAATACCCTGAATCAAACTGGCTTCTTGCCACAGCGGATGGAACTATCAAGGGGATCTCCCCACTGATAAGAACACAGGTATAATATGCCTGGGCTAGCCACACTCTAGTCTCTAGAGGGGCTGGTAGGAGACGAGCCTACAGGGCTTTACACCCAGAGAGAAATAAAGGAAGAAAGAAGGTGACCAGACTTACTTAGAGTTCCTAGTTGTCTGGAAAGAGGCAAGTGGAGAGGGATAAGAGGTTGGGGGTATGGATGATGAAGGAGTTGGCAGATGGGATAGGTGTAAGAGCTGGCAAGTAAGATGATCTAAAGAAGTGAAAAGCCCCAATCACAAGCTATAGACTTTTGTCTCTAGTAGTAATGTAGCGGGCTTGTTTTCTTATATCTGGGAAAGGCTCTCCCCTGAGAGTCCCAGTAATATATGTAGGGGAGACCCCATGGTGGTCCTCCTCCTTCCAACTTCTTCTAGTTGTCAGAATCTCAGATTCCTTTCCGCTCACATCCTCTCACCTCCCCAGTACCTGTTCCTTTCCCAGTACTTGTTCCTGTCTCCCGTACCTGTTCTGTCCCAGTACCTGTTACTGTCCCTGTACCTGTTACTGTCCCAGTACCTGTTCCTGTCTACCGTACCTTTTCTGTCCTGTTGTACTGTGCCTGTTCCTGTCACTGTCTTTCTCTATTGTGTTCACTGTCTAGGCCCCCTTTGTATCTTGCAAGGGGATCTCTATTTGTGTCTACTCAAAGCTTGCTCCTTGTATATGAAATAAATCATAAATTATGAGCAACTTTCATCCAGAACCACCCTGGCCCCTTGTTCTTTCTTGCCCCTCAAGAAAGCCCCTATCCTCCTCTCAATATCTCAAGCTGAAATCTTAACACTAGTCCACTGTCAAGCAGACAGGTTACTCAACGAAATGCAAGTAAGGCTTGAATTTACTTGTTTGCCTTGATATATCATTCTGCTTGGAGTCTGCTCGACTCTCATAGAGTCGGCCTTTTGTCTCCTCTTGTCTGCTCTCTGTGCTGTCCAGGCTAGCAGGGGGCTGACAATTTCAACCAAATTTTATGCTTTGTGACAGCCGCTGTTTTATTTTGTGGAAGGGGATTTTCAATAAAGTTTTATGCATTTTGACAGGTCCCTAAAAAAAATGTGAAAGATTTTTATGATTTTATCTCCCAATTTTGAATACCTTTATTTGGCTCATTATGATGCATGGTATTGATGGCTGAAACACCATTATTAACTTGAAAATGTCTTTATGGAAATCAAAGTCAGGTGAATTTCTGCCCAGAACCAAAAAAACACCTCACACATTGCATCTTGCTCATATTACCACCCCCCCCCCCCTTCATGCAGAAATTCCCTCCTTCCTTCACCTGTGTCACTACATTTCTTTGGCTTCAAGCCGAGGAAAAAAAAAAAAAAAATCCTTGGCTTAAAGCCAAGACAAGCAGAGCTGAGTGAGCTAGCTCAATTGGCTGAGAGCTGATGGAGCTGGACTTAAAACTGGGTTTAGGGGGTGAGGAGTTAGATTAGGGGGTTAGTAGTTAGCAGTTAGGTTTTAGGGCTTAGGGGTTAGTGGTTAGCAGTTAGGTTTTAGGTTTTAGGGGTTAGGGATTGAATTAGGGGTTAGGGTTAGGAGTGTTTTTTTGGGGCGCGCTAAACTGACACCCCTCAATTGACACATCCACGCCCCAAAAAGGCGTGGCTCAAAGTTGACGCCCATAAAAAAGGCATCAATAAGAGTTGACGCCCCATACAGAGGCATCAACTCTTATTGACACACAAAAGGGTGTCAATACAAGTTGAAGCCCCCAAAATGGGTGTGTACTTCCATAGAGGACCAAGAAAGGGGTGTGGATGGCCACAAAGGACCATGCATACCTTTGAGGCCTACTGGAGTAGGAGAAGGGAAAGCCCATTTTTAAATAAAATATTCTGGGCTCAAATACATGTATTTTTTGCATTTTAATTTATTTTTCATACACTTTGAAGGGTGTAGAATTTTATAGTGTTTTTAATTTTTAAAACTTTGAGATATGGAATAATTATATCTATGGTACACTTATTTTTCCATCAATTTTTGGGTGTCAAATTGGAACATATTTGATGAAATTAAAATTTATTCCTACACTTTCAAGGGTGCAAAAATTTAATGGTGATTTTTCTTTTCCCCAAAACAAAATCCCTGGAATATTTTGGCACTACAACCAGTTTTCTGTGGGTATCCCACCAAAAGAAATAGATTTTTTTTTTTTTTTTGCAGAAATAAACTTTAACATCGAATTCTTCACCCTTCAAAGTGTAGGGAAAAAATTTACTTTCATCCAATGTGTTCCAATTTGACACCCAAAAAAATTGATGGAAAAATAAGTGTACCATAGATATAATTATTGTATATCTCACAAGTTTCCAAATTAAAAAACATAAAAATTCTAAACCCTTCAAAGTGTAGGAAAAAATTCAAAATGAAAAAAATACATGTATTTGAGCCCAGAATATTTTATTTAAAAATGGGCTGGCCCTTCTCCTACTCCAGCAGGCCTCAAAAGGCGTGCATGCTCCTTTGTGGCCATCCACACCCCTTTCTTGGTCCTCTATGGCAGTACACGCCCATTTTGGGGTGCTTCAACTTGTATTGATGCCCTTTTTGGGCATCAATAAGAGTTGACACCTCTATATGGGGTGTCAACTCTTATTGATGCCTTTTTTTGGGCGTCAACTTTGATCCATGCCTTTTTGGGGTGTGGATGTGTAAATTGAGGGGCATCAGTTTAACGTGTCCCAAAAAAATCCCTGATATATGGCAAAAGCCCCTTTCTGCTCATTTTTTCCATTTTTGAGCCATTTTTGCTTACATATGTATATAATATTCAAAGCTAAAGACCATCTCAGATCTGCTTGCTCAAACCTTTCACTGTTAAAATAATCAACACTTGATGATCATGATCCCAGTGTGCCTCAGGCTCATTACAAAGCAGATCTTGAGCGCTTCTGAAGCCCTTGTGAGAATATTTAAGCACTAGCTTCCTCTGGGATTTTTCCACTGGCCTCCAAGTCATTCAGAAAGCGCATATGGCCCTAGATATTAGTGTAAAAAACTCCACAGGATTGTCTATAAATTATCCCAGCATCTTTATACTGTGTTCCTGCCACTGAATTAAGCCTGCAACATCAAATAATTCTGTTATGACTTATAAAAGTCTTGAAGCACATCTGGGCCACTGATTTAGTTTTTAGTTTCATTCTAAACACTTGTAAAGGCCCACAACCACATAAGTATAAATTAATTACACCTTATAAATTATTCCCTGGCTTTCTCATCAGGAAGAATCCACATAATTACTGCATTTACCTCCCTGTAAGTTGAGAAGAGCTCTGCAATATTTTAATACTTGGAGCTGATAAATTATCTATTGTTATTAATTACAGGAATTAACTTCAATAATTACCAAACTACCACAAATATCAAAGCTCACAGCACAACCAGTGATCTTAAAACACTTGGTGACTAGAATAGAGGATGAAAAAAAAAGCAAAATAGCTTCAGTAAGGACTTAGTGCATCTTGTAAAGTAGTAAGTAGATTTAGATGATTGCAGATGTTTACAAAGAATCTTTATCATATTTTTTTTTCAAAATTTGGAATCATTTAAATTCACCTAGTACTTGTTGAGATACAACATGTGATAGTTAAATATTGTGCAGTTTAAATTTTTATGGCCTACTGTATCTCAGCAAGTACTAGGTAGATTTACATGATTCAAATGTTGACACTCCAAACATCAAGTACATTCCCAGCATGAACAGCGGTTGTGCAAACACGGCCCAAGATTTTTTCTTAAAAATTTAGAATCATTTCAATCCAACTATTACTTGCTGAGATAAAATGTTTTGATGATACTACATATCTATAAATAGCTATTCTATTTCTCTGTTTGTTTTCCTTTTTCCCCATCACATATTTTATTTTTTTTCTGTTGACTCACCTCCCTTGTTGAGTTATTTTTCTCAGCTGTCTTGCCTTCCATCTGTCTCCGCTCTGCTCCTACAGTCTTGGCAACTGACCTGAGGTCCCACGGACTGTTGCATTAAGCAAGTACTATGCATCAACAGAAAACTGTCCTGATTCCAACTCGCGCATTTCCAGATGAAATTCTAAGTTAACATCAGGACACATGTGTTTGATGCTAGGAAAGTTAAGGTTGATTGTGTAAGCAAAGCTTATAGCAATGCGGGTCAGCCATCAACCTCAGGCTTTCTATATTTTTCCGCAAACGGACAACATTGCTCGCCAGTTGACTTGACCAGCCTACAGTAAGTTCATTTTTTTTTTACAACACACTACTAATTCTTTTGTTTTATCATAAAAAAAACAGGCATGATGATTGATCCTGCTCTGCAGGACCTTGAAGGCGGCAACGTGGATGACAATCATGAACCAAATCGTCCCGGGTTATCTCTTTCGGACCGACATGGAGTCCAGGACAAATCTAGTCAAATAGAACAGGAGGCTGCTGAATTACAAAAACAGGTCAATGCGCATTCAACAGTGATCCAAGACATACACCAGAAATTACTATTGCGGAAATCAGCCTCCGCAGCTTTCAAAAACTTGGCCAAGAATCAGCTCAAGAGTCGAACGGCCAAGGATCAATCCAGTGTGGCTTGACACCCACATCAACTATCAGTGGCAAGGTCAAGAGGCTGAGCGAGAAGGAAGTGTTTGAAAATGGGAAGAAGCAGGTCAAGGTGGCAAAAAAGTTTGGAATATCTGATTGCCAGGTCCGCCATATCCTCAAGGATGCACGCACCAAGCGTCCTTCGGCCTCAACTAACCAAAGAGGGCCAAATCCAAGCTTACGACCCAGGTGCTCACAAGTGTCCTCCTATTACTGGAGGACAACCCAACAACTACACTCAAAAGGATGGCCAAGCACATCTGTGAGGAGTTCGACATTTCAGTGACTCTGACGGCAATTCAGAAGACCCTCAAGACGGTTGACATCACCTGGAAAACTGTCACTCAGATCCCTTGCAAGTGGAACGAGGCAGTGTTCCTCCAGCAGCGACACAACTACGTGATGAATAGGGTCACAAACGTTGGTCAAAGACTAATATTCATTGATGAGTCCGGATTTAACTCCCAGAATCATCCATCTCATGGGTATTCCCTGAGTGGTAAGTAGTTTCTCAATTGTTTTTCTTCTTTTTTTAATTTTTTTTTTTTAATCATTTTTCTTTCTTTTTCAATTGTTTTTCATCGTAGGACATGCAGCTGCCTTGAAAAAGAACGCCAAAGGCACACTTATCAATCTTGTTGGTGCCATGGCCAATGACGGCATGGTCTATTACGAGCTTCTCAACAAAGATGGAAAGAAAAAAGGTACCACCACCAACGATATCTTCAATTTCCTCCTCCGTCTCCAAGACCACTGCCCCCCTGGATTGACTATTGTCATGGACAATGCCCTGATCCATGCCAGTGAGGATTTTGAACACGTCCAATTGCTCATTAAGGAGTCGGCAAAAAAACTTGACACCAAATTTTTACTGAAGTACTCACCATTCTTAAACCCCATGGAGCTAGCTTTCAACATCCTCAAGAATCATGTCAAGCACACCAATATACGCTTGTGATCCAACTTAGCGCAGGCAATCCAACACACCATTACCAAAAAATGACCCCCAAGATTTGCCAAAAGAGCTTCCTGCACTGCCAGAAGTTCTATTCGACTTGTACTCACATGCAGCCGATAACTGGAAACATTATCAAGGATCCTGAAATTTCTTTCAGGTTCCTCAATTGTCTTAAGCTTTTTTTTTTCTATGTTTCTGGTTCTTTTTCTTTTTTTCTCTGTTTATGGCTTGCAGCCTATCTCCCAAGAACATTTTAAATATATTATCAAGTTTTAATTATTAAAAACATTTACCACAGAAATTATATGTGTTTTTTTTTCTAAAAATTGGGCATCCTGAGCCCTGCAAAAAAAAAAGTCCAGCTTATTTAAAACCACAACATGTTCAGGTTAAAACAGGACCATATATCATCTATATGCATGAAATAAATCTTTCATTTTTCTCTCTTACTTGAGCCACATCAGGTTATGAGCACCTAAAACATCTCACTCCAAATATTTTTCATCAAGTTAGCCCAGTGTAGGGCATAATAAACCTGAATCTTCAACCTCTCTTTTTATCTCATTGGCTAGCCCAGCATAGGGCGTAATTTTCCTGTAGTTTTTTTCTATTGCATATCATATCTTATGGTCAACTCTCAGTCCCATATCTCTATTTCCGCCCTAAATCCACCAAAACTCTTTCAATCACGTGGATTCTCTTTGTTACTTCTGATTAAGCTACTGAAGGTTAGCTACCAAACACATATCCTGACAGAGCTCTTGTTGGCTCCCTGAACTACCTAAGTATTTTAAAGAGACCTGAAATTTTGTATGCCATCAGTGTAATGTCACAGCATCTACAACAGCTGGGCATGAAGCACTACCACACAGATATTTAAGTGTTTCAATACCTAGCCGGCATGAAACATGTTGGGACATTTTTCACCAGAGAAAGTCAACTTTCCCTAAATGCAAACAATGACACCAATTGGGGGAACTTTCCTGACACCAGAAGTTCCTCAACCGGATTTGTAGTCAGCAAAAATCAGATTCTATCCTGGAAAGCAATGAAGCAATCCACTGTCTCCCTCTCATCCACCAAAGCAGAATAAAAAGCCTTGTCAGACCTTGGCAGGGAACTAGCTTGGATTTCAAGTTTGCTTTCAGAACTCAAACTAGTATACCAAGCCCACAAAATCTCTGCTGGCATAGACAATCAAGGTGCAATAGATCTTGCAAGAAGTGAGGTATCTCCAAAGGGATTCCGCACAAAAAACATGGAAATCCACCTCCATTTTCTTCAAGAACTAATCACATCAAGCCTCATCAAACTGCACTATATTCAGGCCAAACTCAACAATGCAGATTTCCTGACCAAACCCACTGGTTGCTGCACAATCAGAAGGTCCCTTCAGGCCATTGGTGTAATGGCTCCACCAGGCTCTGCCTCAAGCCTAAAGGCTTGAAGCACCCCAGCCTTTCAGATTCCAAATAAGGAATCAAGAAATGGAATAAAGATTAGCAGGGGAGCGCCACATCCCCATGCAAGCCTAGGTAAGCAAAAAAATCTCTACTTACCCAAGGCAAGACATTACTAAGAAAAGCTTCCATCCATTTTCAAACACAAGAAGCTGTGACAAATCACCAAGACAAGGAGAAATACCAAATGTGCAACACACAGAGGTGGGAAGTCCCCAGATACAGGCAGAGTGAGTACTTCAGCACTCAACTCCCAGGCAGTTTATGCCCCAGCTAACCAGCTTGTTCCTCATAGAATTAGTAGCATTGATTCTCTCTCAGTCGCTCTGTTAGCTACCTGAATTAGAAACCAACCATCTAGGTAAGTGTGAGGTGTTGTAGATTCAATAGGAGGATATTAGAACAGACCAGTTGACTACGGGTCTTTTGTCATAAAACAGTTCAACCAACAAAAGTTACCAATCAACCAACAGCCTACATTTTCAATTAGAATAAGGAGCTTGTAGGAAGAAAGAAATGTTATAGCTCTTGCTATTCAACATAGCCACACATGTGGAATAAGAAGCTGACACCCATTTGATTTGGCATAGCTTCCTTGATCCCCGTTATCATTCATCAGTCATGCATTCCACTCCCTTCCTATCCACCTCTTCTTCATCTCTCTCAGTTCACTCGAGTCCTCAATCACAACTACTTAAGATAAAAGCCTAGCCTGTAAGACAGAGATTCTCCCTCTGCTCTTAGGTAAGTTCTTCTTTCATTCATTTCTCTCTCTAGAATGTTTCTATGCAATACGCAGACCTTATATTGCTTTGTGAATAGGTTAATTTAATGAAATAAATCTCTTAGTTCTTCAAATTTCTACATCTTTTCCCTTCTTTTTCGCTCACTTTACATTCTTACTCATTGTATCCGATAGCATCATAATAGCATCTTTGTGCTTTTTACCTGTCTCATGTCATCTTGTTGATCTGTTACTTATTCATAGTGTGCAATGCCATGAGCCAAATCTCACTTTTTAAAGAACAAGTCAAGTGAAGTTAGATGATAGTTCTGACACAAATGAAACATGTCGCAAGAGGTTCAATAAACAATCCACAACAATATTTTTATTTCAGAGGCCACATGAATCAATGGTCCAGGCATCATGTCAAAATTAACAAAATCTTATGGAGCCGTAACATTTGAATGCATGCACAAACCGTGTCGTCTGAGATACCTCGTCATTACCTCTCCGGGGAATCCGGAATAATTGCTATGGCAGGTCCAGATTCTGCCTTTGGGGTGACGGCGGTAGTGATGGGGTACGAAGATCTTCCGTCTGTGATACACAATCAGAGTGTAATCCTCTCGCCTTACACTCCTTTTGGGGGCCCATGTGTAGCAAAAAAGGCTATAGGGGATGTATGAATCCATTCCCAGCATTGAATTCTCGCCTGCAGTTTCTGATCATTCCAGCCAAATTTGGGGTCGCCTTAGTGAGTGAGTACCTTGTATCACTTGCTGCCTTTCAGCTTATCGGCGGGACTAGGGACGAGAGAGGCGGGCTACGCGGTAGTGTGATTGCTCAGCTATTCCCATTCTGATTTCGGACTGCGGTTGTTGCGCTGAGACCATTGAGAGTCAAATCAAGCTTCAGCCCCAAGATGTGCTCATCTCTGCAGGAAAAGAGAGAGTGACGCCGATATGATGTCAGTTAAAAAAATCAGACGAGAAGGATCTTCTCTCAGTGAACTCGTCCATCTTTGCATGATGATCACGAGTTACCGCTGGTTGAGAGGTCCTCATTAGAATTGATGATAAGTGATGATAAGGAATGGGAAGTATTTAGTATCCCCCCCCCCCCCTCCCCGTCTTCCTTCTTTCCTGCTATTTTCAATTGTGAATATTGTCAATAGCACTACCAGACTTTGTTCACTCACAATATCTCAATCAAAAGAATCAAAAGATGCTACTCATACCTATCCTCTTTTCTGGCGGCTTCCTAGGTGAAATCCATTCTTTCCACTTAGTGCGTCGTGTTGCGATTTACTGATGTAAAGTAATATAGCTGCTGTTGTTAATACCGTAGGAATCACTGACGACTCACGAGTCTTTCTACGGAGATCCATGAACCTTCGAGTGGCTTCCCGTAAATTTCTCTCCTTCCCAAATGATGTTCTTGCCGAGAAATAAAGTGAACGACTCAGCCGTTTCGTTTCCATCGTTGGATTCTGCTCACAGCTATCGCCAGAAGTCCATCAAGCCAAGCTAAGCGTGAGGCAAGTTAATCTAGATATACTGGGCTCCCCAACCGCATCGATTAATGGTCTGTTCAATCCATCCGGACCACAAACGCCAAGGCCGCCACCCAATGATCCCCAGCAGAACACGCGTTCCAATTCGATGTTCAGGAAGAAATTTTTTACCTATTTTCAAGAGTGCCATCTAGGCGTGCGGATCCACGTGGAGAAAATTACCTCCATCTGTTCAGGCCACATTACCAATGAAAACGCTAAGAAGATCGCTTGGGACTTGCTGGTAGAGCTTCAAGCCATTTTGACCTTATTCCTTACTTGCGCTCGCAAGATCAAGTCGTGTAGTCAAGCCCCACCCCAAGCAGTCTTCCGGGGCCTCTGATAAATCTCCATCAGTGGTGAGTCGAACAAGTCGACATCGAATCGAAGCCATCATCGAGTGTTGTATACTTATCTCTGTCTTTCATTCCACCTAGCACGACTTGGCTCAAATTATATCCCAGCTGTTACTTCAGCTCAAGATTTGCTTCACTCAGATGAGCAACGTCTGCTCTCGTTTCGAGATCATACGTGCTACCTGTAGCGGTCAGCCCAATAAATCACAGGCTCTATCATGGACTCCTATTTTTCTAATTAGCCGATTTTTTCATTTTTTTTTTTTTTTTTTTAGATTGCTTGGTCCAAATTTCATCTGCGGCATCGGCTTCCTTGTCGGTTTCTGGCTCCCATGTCGCTGGATTGCTCAAAGAAGTAACGAACTTGTTCCATGGTAATCTTTCATCCTTTCTTGGCCTGCACCTATCTGGCCTCGATTCGATCTTCAATATTTTGAAGAATTGATGAGTCCGTAGATATTTTGAGTAAACACGTAATGACATTGTATATATACACCGGAAAATGGAAGGGCAATGCCGACTTAACCGTCGTACTAAGAGGACGGACGACTTTGGCTATAGTATAACACACACCTGAGTGATGAAACTGATAGAAGGGAAAGATAAGAAGAGATGAATGTTGGAGGATATGCCAATTATAATGAATAATGATTACATTCTATGTCAGATTTTCTATCACGGTTTTGAAAATAATAAAGTGATAGAGAAGAGCTGACATAGCTGGCCAAGGGAGAAAATTTTATATATGAAAAATAAACTGATGACAACATGCCTTTAAGTTGAAGAGAAAATGATAAATAAATTAAATGAAATGAGATCATTCAACACGCTTTGACCTCGTTGTCTTGACTGGAGGACTTCCCATCAGTCTGGAATGCTTAATTTAGAAGGGCTAAATCTAAATTACAAACTTTGTTTGTGGTGGGAACCTGACTCTTGTCAATTTTCATCACCAAACAAAGTTTGGAATTTAGAAATAGAAGCTCCAGATTAAGCAATCTGGGCAACGGGAAGTCCTCCACTGTTGAGTGTTACATTGTTTGATTCCCGAAGTTCTTGATGGTAATGCGCCTTCTCACGTCTTGATGCTGATTCTCATTTGAATGAGCATAACACCTCAAAACAACATATTTCATTCTAATTATTATATGATCTTGAATTGATTGCAGGGCACAAACTATAGCTACTAGTTAGTAGCAGTAAAAAAGACTGAAATAAAAAGGGAATGAGTGAATAAGACAAAAGACAGTAAACCCTTAACCTAACCATTAAACCTAAGCCCTAACCCCTAACCCCTAATTATTAAAATGTTTTTGCCATTTTCTGTTTTTTTTTTTTTTTCTGCTTTTTTTTTTTTTTTAAAAAAAGCACCTAAACCTAACTCCTAAATCTAACCCCTAACCCTAACCCCCTAACCAGTAATTATTAATAGGCAGCTCCACATTTTTTGGTTATAAACTAATGATAAATGTAAATTTATCATCCATTTGAAGCGGAATAATTTAAGCGCCACAGGTGCACATAGGGAAATTTTACGTTACTGATTTTATAAATCAGCAAAGGTCCCCTGCGAAATTGACTGGTACATCAGGTTATAGCTGATGCACTTTTGCTGATTTATAGCCTATGTGAACCATTCTAATTATTGAAATTAAATGAAATACTTTCTTTTGATTTGGCCCTAACAACAACTCAAAAAAGAAATATTCAAAGAACAATTATAGGAATAGCACGGAAGAAAAAAATAACCCTCAGATGAAATGGGTTGTGTCAAGGAACAATTATTTTTTCTGAAGAAACTAAATAATGAAATGAGAGAAAGAATCAACCAAGTACCTCCACTTGAGTTGCTTCTTAATGTGACGTTGTAGGACAAGTAGTCATGTAGGCACACCACCCAGTTAGTTTAAGGTTCAGGAGAGGAGGTACATTAGGT
>SMGU01007664.1:0-35787 GCA_004348175.1 Puccinia novopanici
TTTTTATTTTTATTTTTATTTTTATTTTTATTTTTATTTTTATTTTTATTTTTATTTTTATTTTTCTTTTTATTTTTCTTTTTCTTTTTCGTTTTCTTTTTCTTTTTCTTTTTTGTCACCCATCTCTTTTCATGAAGTAGGCTCCTTTTTTGAAACAGATAAGATGTGTCTTTTGAGAAATTTCCCCAAGGAAAATCTAGAAAGGCATGTATTCCATATTTTAATTGCAGAGTACAAATATTAAGATATGCTTTTCCTGGCATTTACTTCAGCCCAAGTCATCAACCAAAATCACTAATGAGTTACTGCAAATTGATTAAAGAGCTTTGAGAGACAAGTGCAGGTTAATCTGTATGCATAAAAAATCGAGCTAAAACCTTGAATTTAATACAAATGATCATGATTGTACTACTCTTCATTGAGTTTTGGAATAATTGGGAACTTCTGGCTTGAGAGAATATCTGGTCTATGTGTGATTTTTTATTTTTATTTTAATAGACAAGAATAAATATGCAAGAATAATTTAATAAGAGCATCAGTCTCAAGTGCTGCTAGTGCCTGTCCTTGAAGTATAACTCAACTCGAAGTTTTTCTCCTTTCAATTGGACCAAGGGTACAATCAACAAAAACAACGCCGCCTGTATACTAGTTTTCAGAGAATCTTGTGTCAGAACCAAACATGGATCTCCACGACCGTAAAGACTTTAGCAGCGAGTATCTGAGTATCTTACGCTGCTTCACACCCGAATGATTGAAGTGCCCCTTTCCTGGAAGCCCACTCGATTTGAAAATATGGAACAGCAAACCCGCCCAAAACTCTCGCCTGGCTCAGAAGCCTTTTTTTACCATGGTAAGTTTATCTATCTCAGATTTATCTAATTAAGCAACTCACGCAGATATTTCACCGGGAAAAAAGAACTAATTTATTGAATGATCAAAGTTAGTGTCACTAATTTCTCTTTATATTCCAGCTCAAATAGTCCAGAGAAGAATTGAGATGAATCACCGAGTTGTTTAAATAGTTCACTATATTATGAAGCAATCAGAGGTATCATATTAATTCAGGGTTTTCAACCAATTTGGAATCAAGAAATTTGAACATACAACTAGCCACGGTCGTGATCATGATGCCAACTTCGGCCATGCCCCAGCCGAGAACGACAGCTACTCTGTATTGATATTGAAGAAAATTAAAAAAATGAGAACCAGCTGAAAGAAGCGAGATAGAAACTAGAATTCGTATGAAGTAAAGAGCTCACAGATTCCACTTGTGCTGAAATGCTCCACCAAGAACGACGAATCCAACCACAAGCAGGGGAATTCCAGCGTACATAGTCCTGAAAACGCAAAAGATGGGAAAGAAATAGTTACCAAGTTGATTGTCATGAGTCCAAAGCAAAGAGATCTAAATGTGACAAACCACAGCCTCATTTCTGGCTCAAAAATTCCGCGATTTCGGTAAGTCAAGATTGAGACTGTCTTATCATTCAAATATCTACCAATAACTTCTCCCAATAAGACTGCAACTACTGGTGTAGCATCTGTAATATTCTCATATCCGTAGTGATTCAGTGGCTGTCATTAGCACAAGGAAATGTGAATTTTCCTTACAAAGGGATGCGACGACAACTTGGGAAAGTCCGTAGCCTAGCGGCGGAGGTGAGGAAGTGAAGACAACTATTGGAGAGACCCTTTTTATTAGCATTGGAATTGAATATTGTGATAATCAGCTCCGGTATATCATCTCTGACTTACCGTTGGTAACGTTAATTCCAATAGCAAAACCGAAGATAGCACCCTTGAAAAACCACATGCGAAAGGCCACAACTCAACTCCACTGGAACACTCAAATCATTCATAAAACTTGCATACCGTGTAGATTAGGAGGGATAGACAATGCGGCTTCGTTAGAAGCTTAAAAGTGGGCATAATCGCTTGTTTCCAAGAGCATCTCATATGAGCAGTTTTGTACCCGGTTATCCCGATGAGAGTCCTTAATCTCGAAGTGGGAGTAGCTCTGTCGGGGGAATCCGAAGCCAATGTAACATATCTATCATAAATTGTCTCGTCGACAAATAATGCAATGAGAAGCACGACGAGGATTGAATAAAAGCTGCCGATCGCGTATGCCCAACGGTAGTTCTGACGTTTACAAAGAAAATATGTGTCAGTAAATCTTTTCAAATGGAATTGACTCGGAATGATCATCCGCAAACGCTCACGATATTTTCCACGAGATAGCCGAAGAGCCCTAAAAAATATTTTTAAGCTACGACGTTTATAGCAGGTGGAAAGCCTCTGAACTTACAAGGAGACATGTACGGTGATACGAGAAAGCCAGCACCCCAAAAGTTGAGCTGATAATTAAATGGTGATTCGTCAATAAGCCATCATGCCACACCAGACGAGCTTTTATGCGGATGAGGAACAGGAATAAGTTGCCAATTCACCATTCGTGCTTGTAAGTGAAAGGGGTACATGTCTGGAGCAGTCGGAAAAAGATTATCAAATTCCTCGTTCCGTTCTCGAAAGAACTAGCCGAAAGAAACCGCGCACCAGTCACAGCTAGGAGCCCCGTAACTTGTGGAGCAGTCGAGAAAAAAGCATTCAAGCAGCGCATCGCTTTGGCAATCCATCAATTAATAATTCAGTCAACGGATTGTTTTTTTTTTTGGCAGAGTTAGTCTTGAGAATTCCCTTCTGAAGACATTTCCAAAAGCTATCTCACCAGCAAAGGTACTCAGGTTCGGCGCAAAGGTACAGCCAATCAAGAAAGCCAGGCCAAACACCTGAGACCAAAACAAAATCTGGAATTTGTATTGCGGGACAGGGAGGAATTCAATCTGTGCTGTCCAGCAAGAAGAGGTTTGTTCTAGTCAGGAATACCTACCGGAAGCCGGCCATAGCGCTTTGCTAACATGACAGCGATGAGTCCTCCAGGCCCCAGGAGGAAAATTGACCAACTGATGAGGGTGGTTACAGTTAACTGCATAATTAAGCAAGATTGAAGAAGTCTCGACATACTTCGAAGACACGTTGTTTACCTCGCCTGGTGTTGTTCGATATTCCCTCGCTAAGGGAAAGAGGCAAGCAACCCCTATCCCGCTGTCAAAGTCGGGTATCTGTGCCAATGATACTTAGCCATCTTTAGCATCCTAGGACTAGGGAGAAATCCACGCCAAGAAATCAGAGAGACACTAACGAAAGCCGCCATGGTAGAAATTATCAAGTTCTTCAACTTTCGGTTTTTCGGCCAGTTCTGAGGATCGTGCCGATCGTCACTTGGCTGAGGCCATAAAACGACTTTACCCGTCTTGTCAAGTTTCAACTGGGACGCCAAAGCCTTACCGAGCTTTGGAGGAGATCAAAATTAAAACTCTGCGTAAGTACACACTATCTTATCATCATCATCACACCTGCCAACTGTTGGGAGATGAATGTCCAGTAAATATTTACTTCGACTTCTGCTTCTACAGGATCAACAATAACCCTCCCAGACCCCGTCTCATACTCGTAATTAAGATCAATCAATGTTTTCTGATGTTTTGGTTCTGCAGCGGTGTCGTTCACAATCCTTTTCCTCCCATTGGGATTCGAGTCAACTTCCGGTTTTTCACCCATTCCAATCTGTAAAGCGAATAACACGAATCGCGCCAC
Organism: Puccinia novopanici; assembly: GCA_004348175.1. Classification (NCBI taxonomy): domain Eukaryota; kingdom Fungi; phylum Basidiomycota; class Pucciniomycetes; order Pucciniales; family Pucciniaceae; genus Puccinia; species Puccinia novopanici. The sequence goes on from SMGU01007664.1 coordinate 3,658, forward strand.
ATTAGCCTCAACATCCTGAAAATCTTTAGAAACACCTTCTCACGGAAATATTGTAGGGGATCAATGACTTCGGTTAATTTAAGTAGATTGCTGACTTCCTCTGAGGAGGGAAGGGAGATAGACAAGGGCTAGTGGCTGGATCTAGATATCCCAACCGATTTAAGCTGCTAAGATATCCTCCCGCAAGGCTGATAGCCTAAGCGGAAATCTCTTTGATGGAAACACCAGGTAAAAACTGCTCTTGGCGAATAGAAATATTCCCTTTGAGGTGCCAGGTCATAATAGAGCTGCAGGAACGCATGAGGGCAGCAATTATTGGTGTGGCAAAACCAAGCAAGTCCGATTTTGGAGTGTAAATAAAGAATGAAGCTTGTGGAATAGCCAGGTCATATGACAAAGTTTATCAAGGCAGTTAATGAGTTTTGACACCCCCATCTCCACTTGTTATATATATATACCTGAGAAATTCTCAGCGGTAGCTCGTGCCCCACATCCGCTGGCTGGCGATACAGCTGCAAACAGCGGAGGAAGATGAGTCATGACCCTATCAAAATTGCCGATTTGTACGGGTTCTTTGACCAGTTTTGGCGAGACTTGAATATGCTTCAGGTGAACGGGTTTAAGGGCTTCATAGCCTTTCTTGTCGGCACTGATACTGGGCTAAATTTAACCCATATGATACGCAGGAAGACTTTCAAAGCTCGGGAACCGCGACAATGGTGATGGACAAGATTTTAACTCCATTCCAGCCGATCAAAACAAGAGAAACGTACCATATCGGTAAAAATGTGTGAGTTCCTTTCTGGTATCAACAGCCTTCAAGGCGGTGCTTGAAAGCTCAAAATTATGGAAAATTTTCTCAGAAACCTTCGATGGAAAAATTGTGGGTGTGAGGGTGGTTCAAGCGGTGCGATACTTCACGTCGATCCAGAGGAAGCCGGAACAGACCTTGCTTTTACTTGGCCCGGGAAGCCCCAAGATAAATAGTAAAAGTAAGAACGAGTAACCAAGGATGGGTATCCAGGGCAAGGAAGGCTGACTCACTCACCCAACTGATCCGCGTGCACTTTGCCACTCTTCATCCGTGATCTGGACGTGGGCGAGCTGGAAATGTATGATGACATCGAATCGCGCCGTGGAAACTTCAATGTGGCCTCAATGTAATGCAGGTTGAATTAGAGAGATTGCCGATTCGAAACCAGCTAACATTTGCAAATTTATTTCCGCGCCGTCGTCTGCAGAGGTATGAATGCAATCAATGGATTTCCTGTCCTCATGTGCGTAACAGCACGCATACAGCACCACCACCCAGGGACGCATAACTTCTCAATGTTGATGATGCTGTAGGACTACCCTTAGATATAGAAAGGCTACGAAGCGGAGTGAAATCTATACACGTCATTGTATGTACGAAAAGTCGCTCCTGCCATAAGGCTCGGAGGAGGTGCGACGGGACGCGTCATTACCAATTAGCACCTTGTCAGGTTAGTGTCACTAAGGCTTGGGGAATAGGCTTCAGCGTGTGCGTGATCAAAGGGCTTTCAAAAATTTATCCGGCTCCTCACTAGTATCGTTACACAAGATTCAGGTGAGTAGTGCGGAGCAGAGGCATCATCGCAATGCAGGCACCAAGCGTAGACCCTTGCATTGTTGACAAAATGAGGCATATGGTTTTTTTTCTCTGATTCTACCGGCATACCAAACCAGCTTGTCAGAGTCAACCCCTCTGATTTCTTGAACCTTCGTGGTCATCTCATGAAATGTGATTAATGCCAATCATGCACCGAATTAATAAAAAAAAAAAATCAAGTTGCCAAAGGCGCAATTCACGGCAGGTTTTGCCAGTGTTCCTTCAAGCCGACTCACAAACTGAGATACATGCTTGAGGAGGCTTCGACATTCTTGGCCAAATCCTTTCCCCGATCTAACATAGATCCTGTAAAATTGAGGTAGCAGTCAAAAGTAGCAAACAATCCACAACTCAATCCCCTACACATACCATCCCATCCTCGCCATGAAGTTGGATGCAAGCTTGGCCAACATATTATGCTCCATATCCTCTCAGATGAGGATGAATAATTGCACAGTGGTAACTGCAAAAAACCAAGAATAGGCAAAAAAGAGGGCAAGAAATGTTCAGGAAAAAAAATGACATTGAAAGGAAAAATATATCATTCAAAAATTAAAGCTGAGACAAAGTTGAAAAATAGTAGATTGAAGAAGAAGAAGAGATTCCAGAACCTATCTACAAATCCCACCCCCTCACAAATACTCTGAATAAAGATTAAAACTGAGAATGAAGAAAAATAAAATGAAAAAATAATAAGGATAATGATTTATCAAAAATTTTAAAGAAAGAGAAAAAAACTAAAAAAAAAAAAAAAAAAAAAAAAAAAAAAATGATACAAAAAACTCAAATCAGTTCCAGATAAATCTGAAAAGAAAATGAAAATGAAACATTTTTTATCTCAACCTGATACAAGGTCAATTGCTTTGCTTGGAATGGATGCTCGCAATTGGTCTTAATACTAATCTGAAGCTTCCTCCAACAACTCACATCCTAACCAGTTGAACCAGTGATTTAAGTGTAATTGATTTTATTTTATATAGTAAGTTGACTCCTTGAACACTCACATCAATATTTTTGAACACCCTTCCCATGAGATAAATCATTGAAAAGTTATTCACTTGAAAAACCTCATTAAAACCCATCTCAATTGAATTTTCCCTCATAACATCTCTCACCACCATTTTCTGAAAAAAGTTTGAGCTGAGAAAGAATTCTTACTTTTTTTTTTCATGGAATAAAATACGCCCTTTCCTCAAAGAAAAGATGGACAACTGGGGATGATTGAAAAAAGTTGAGACAAATTATTCCAGCCCCCATAAAGATCAGCTCACCCCAAATCCTTAGTTGACTAAAAGAAGTTGACATGAAAATTTTCAATGGAGGATTTGAACTATTTTCAGAATCTATTCTACTAGTTGAGTTCTCTAAAGCCACTGTGTTGTGCTGTGAGTTCTTTATAGAGTTTTGGGAATGGGTGATGATGATGCTTTCCTTGAATGTTTAATTAAATCAATTCAATAGATTCAGTCCTCAATGTAGTGCATCTCAAATTAATGAAATCAAGGAGGGAAATGTAGATTTTATGTTTTTCTATTACTTCTGAGACAGCCAGGGAATGTTTGTGGCATTAAATGTAACTAATTAATTGGTTTTCAGAATCTTAATAGGTAATAGAATGATTGTAAAAATTGGAATAGTGAAACAAGAGAGCTTATATGGCCTTATAAAATTTACCACAGAATTCTGTTAACTAGAGAGGTTCTGCATGTATGGTGATGGATTAGGGTATTCAATGACAAGATCAGATCATATCTACTCGTGTTATTTATTTATAAATAATTTCATAAATAATCTAGTGCTGTTATGGAAATTTTCTGAGTGACTGATTGACTGGGGGGAAGTTACAGGAAATTTGAGGGCTTTGAATATCTTCAGGAATTCCTCTGATATACTCATGGGAAGTTATGAGAGACATCTGAGGTGCTGAGAAATATCAAAATAATCTAATCCAAATGAGACCCACTAACAATACAAATGCTTCACATCTCAAAAAAAAAAAATCAACCCCAATCAAGGCAAGAGGGATCAATTGGTAGAACCAGCCCCAGTGTCCCACATAGCTGGGCCTTCTGAATACCTCATGAACCCAAGACACCTCTTACCAACATATGTCCATATGAGTTCTTTTTTGAGCATACTAAAAGCCTGGCAAATGTGTACTAACATTTCTGGCAACACCACTCACCAAAGATTTGCCAAGGACAAAGAATGGGAAGAAAAACCCTCACTTCATCAACAACACTCAGAAATCAACAGAGCCACAAATATATTTCCATGACTTGACTGGATATGATTTGAATGTTTCCAGTCATTTTCACATTGTCAACATATCACCATCCGAGTTAAAAAATGACGGGATGGGGAGTGAATGATCCTAACACTTTTACATCCAATATGATAGCGCGCTCTTTTACAAATCCTTGAGGATTCTTTCAGCAGTGTTGAGGAGGATATCAGCATGAATTTTTTCGAACACCAGCATGGGCCTCAACCGAACAGTATGCTCGCCACATCTAACCAAAAAAAAGCGGGAGGGGGCGCAAGATTCAAAGCAAGGGGTGAGGTCAGTATTCTACGCGCGGGCGCAGAGCCAGCGTGAACAAGAACATACCCTCCCAGATTGACGCCGGCGAGTTTCATCTGCTGAATGAAGCGGTCCCGGGCTTCGAAGGAAGCGCAGTCGAACGCCAAGAAAGTCCCGCTCGTGTGGCCGCGCAGGTTGTGCATCTTCCCTCGGCCGACCGAGCTGGAGAGCTCGTCCAGCCCCTGGTAAAGATATTTCCCCACCGCATTCACATGCTCTACCAACCTACAATAGATCTCCTCGAATCGCATCAGAGATCATCGTAATACCCTGCCTGTTGGCATTCACACAAGTGCTACATTCCTCGCGTGCCAAAAAAAGAAAACACGTACCCTTCGTCGTGGATGACCTCAATGATCGCGCGGGCTTTCAAGATTTCGGTCGGCGCGCCCATCCACCTATCTCACACCAAGGGAGGAGCCATCGGAGCTGTCAGAGGTTGGAGTCGGCTTGGAGCGAGATTCACATACGTGTTATAGTTACGGTACGGCTGAGTTGGGCGGGTCTCGGGCGCATGGAAGAAGCCAGCGGCTTGCATTTTCTTGGAAAACGTTACAAAGTCTGGCGGAGTTTCCAATTCCCATTTGTCATGAGCCCAAAAGTGGCCGGTCGCAGCTGTGAAAAAAAATGTCAATGGGTTTAGTAATTACCAGTTGATACCCTATCTTAAAATGGGTCATGTTTGCTCACCAACTCCTGTCTGGACTTCATCCACGATCAAATACACGTGATGCTTCAAGGTGACGTCTCGTAACTTGCGGAAGAAGGCCGGACTTGCGTGGAAGTCGCCTCCCTCGGATTGAATCGGTTCAACTATCAACGCGGCAACTGAACGACCTTTCGCTTTCCTTCATGATGTGCAAATTTTATTGTTAAGAAAAAGAGCAGCAGATGCCATGTTGATGAGAAAATGAGATAAGCCATCAATGCTTGATAGATAGTGCGGAGTAAGTTTGATCAAGAGACGAACCATTCAACTATGGTCTGTTCAACTTGACTGATTGCAACGTCTTCAATCTTGTTGTTTTCGGCCACATGATCAGCCAAAGGATATTTGAGACGAGGGAATTCGACTGCAGGCCAGTCAAAAGCGGGGACATCGATCTGGATCATGTAGGCACCCCTTTAGAGAGAGAGAGAGAGAGAGAGAGAGAAAGAAAGGAAAGTAGCTCCTTGGATGGGTCGAATTTAGCAGACCTTATGGATGGCTTTGCTTCGGGTCAAGCTCAAGGAGCCGAACAGCCTCCCGTGGAAACCGCTTCGAAAGCTCATGGCTACCAAGTCGGGTGATCCAGGTTGACTGTTGTTCATGCAAGACTTGAGTTCTTCAGCGGAAAATTGGGTCAAGCCACCCCCTCTTTCTCGTTGACGATAGGCGAAGAAGGCCGCCTTTAATGCGCCCTCGTTGGCACAAGAGCCGCACCTGAATCAACAATGGATTTGGTTGGATGTGCATGATATTAGCATGAATAACATAAAAATGAACTGAAAGATGGGCCGTGCTTGCTACATGCAGCGTGTGATTTACATCATCGTGAATAGTTGGTCTAGTCCTTTAGGTGCTACTTTGAGCAAGCCGGTCGAGATGATATGATCCCAGTTCCCAGGAGGGAATGATCCCAGGGCCGGTCGGTTCATGCTGTGAAAGTAGGAATCAATATGAACACGCGTAGACCGATAGGAAACCAAGTGATGAGAGAAGAAACACTTACGCTAATTGAACAAATTCATCCTGATCGCCGCCAAGCATACCAATGGGACCAGGTGCCTCAAGTCAGCACAGAAATGATCCAAGGTTGGAGTCTCTAGCTTAGCTGAAAGCTCTGACCGATCTAGCGAGTTCCAAAAGTTTGGGGTGGTTGTATCCGATCGCGATTGAAGCTGCAATTAATGAACGGGGGAACAGGTGGGTCGGCGATTGTCAAACAGCCGGGCTGATTGTGAGAGTTGGGTGAGTCAAGTATTAGCCTACCAATTTGAGCAAACACGTCCAACAACTTATTCCCATCTACGTCTTGCAGATAATTCCCAATACTATTCGGATAATCTTTTTTTTAGAGTTATTGGACGGGGGCAGTCAGTGGAAGGTGTGGGCCATAATGACGCAGAGGAGAGATGAATGGCATACCCGCAACCAGTTGATGGGCTCGAGCTGGAGTGAAAAGCGAGAGGGTTGAGAAGACGCAAATAAGTCAGTCATCAAAAATCGAGTGTGGATAGGGCGATCAACGATGAAAGAGTATTATTGTAAAAGGAGAACGGACCGTCTTGCCAGCGGTTAATATCGCGAGACAACTTGCGACTTTGGGGCCCAGGGATTTCGGCGGTAGAGAGCAGGGGATGGGAGGGTTCCTGGGCGAAGAATCGGGCCGAACTGGCTTCGGCCGCATAGCCCCTCGTCGTCGTCCCACCATTGGCCCCGGTCCGAATATTGGGGGGATGGCAGAGAGTCGGGCAGGGTGCAAGACGCCCCAGACTGGACGGCAGCCTTGAGCGTCTTCCCGCGATGCTCAAACGGACGCTGGCCCCGATACAGGCCATCTCTCCAAGTCACGGGTCGTTTTCGGCTTGGTGAGACCAGGTTGGAAACGTTCTTGAGCTTCGGCTCTTCTATGCAGGATTGTTTGCGAAGATATTCGCGGGCTGAATGGTCAACAGCGGCATCACAGCCCCACCGACCATGGCACTCAAGCCTCCTGCCCCATTGAGAAGCCCCTAATTATCCTCGAGGAACGTGTCATGTGTTGATCACCCAACAGCTGACCGGCTCGATGGCGATGCAATGGTGAGTGCGGATGCCGAGGAGACCCGTCGGAGCAATCCTCGGACTTATTGCGCCCGGGCCACCCATGCTTGGCTGCTCGGTCGGGTGACCCGTCTTCTGATCCGGGATCCACCATCCCGCTCAACTGCTGGCCAACGGTTGTCTGGCCAGTGAGCATCTCTGACACTGCGGTATAGTGCCGGAGAGGATAATCTCAGACCGGGTACTGCTTCACCCCTGTCATCAACCCACTGTTCTTTGTTCTTTGCCTCAAAACACCAAATCTGCTTCTTCTACTTCTTTTTCTTTTTCTTCTTTTTCTTCTTCTTCTTCTTATTCGCTGTCCTATCCATTAGCCCGATCGTATGCCAAGCGTGTTGATATAAATATCTTAGAGTTACCCCGTTGTCCACCTCAGTATTGCACTAGCCCAATTCGCATTCAAACACTAGTGCGCTCGTTGTGCGCCGTCTGACTTTACGACTGTTGTTGACCTTCCGACGCTTGGCTCAACACAATCCTTTCCTCCGCACCAGTCCCACCCAGCTCGACACCACCTCTCCGAGACTGCCACTCCTCCTGGTCTTTCCACAGTACAAAGATTCCCCTCCGTTCTGCACATCTTTTGTTGGTCCCAAGCTCTCACTCCTCTGCCGCTTTTTTCGTTCTTCTTTTTCCTTTGTTTCTCATTCATCCCCTCAGCAACTTCATTGCCTCATATTTTCCTTGAGATTAATACTTTTTTTATTTTATTTCTCCGGCTTTCTTTGTTCTATTTTGTAGCTTCCATCACCCCCATTTTTCTCCCAGCACTCCACAGTAGCCATATGGATGTTAGACGCTCCATCTCACTCGCACCGACAGGAATGAGCGACAATGCCACCAGTCGCACGGATAATCCCCTGCGCCTCCCTTTCACGGGCCACCATCGGAGCAACTCTCTGAGTGGGCTTGTCAAGCGAAAGTCGAGCCGCAGGAAGTCGTCTGGCCTGGCGCTTCCCGGATTTAACTCCCCGTCGGCGCTCGCCTCGATCATCAGCCGTGGGCAGGCGCCGGCTGAGCCCCCTGCAATGATGAGCCTGCAAGATCCACCATCAAGTCGCGACGTTCGGCTTTCTCACCGCCACTCCATGTCCCACAACACCCCTAACCCGCGTTCCTCGCAAGTCCCTCCTCAACCTGCGCTGGTGCACATCAACACGCTCCCCATCATCCAGCCGAGGACGACGTCCACCTGGAGCTCCATGTACGACCTGGACCGACGGTCCTTCCGGGTGAACCTGCGCAACCCGCGTCAACAGGTGACCAGTCTGCTCGCCCTCAGCTCCGTCCCGCGGCCCCTGAGCCCTTGCTTCGACGACGAACGCGAGAACTCCGCCAGCGTCATCAACGCCGCTACCCGCTCCGCCATCGAGGAGGAGGCCATCTAAGCCGCCATCGCCGCTTCTCTTCTGCCCGAGCATCACCACCACCACCACCACCACCACCGCCATCATCATCATCACTCCCCCACAACCTCCTCTCAACCTCGTCATTGGGCTGACGCCCGTCCCTCCCATCCGACTGCCCATTCTCCTGCCGCACTGTCACTTTCATGAAAACCACAAGCATACTCGTCTGGTCACGTGTTTGGCAAAATTGTAAAAAAAAAAACATATATCTTTACCATCTGATGGCACGAAATATCCCTTTGTAAAAAAAAAATTGATAGTGTATGTCCAGCGGGCACTGGATATGAGAAATAACTTGTCCCCGCAGTTGTGCCCAGAGACACCAGGAAGATGAACTAAAGGACGGATGACCTAAGGGCAGAGAAGGTGGGTGGCGAGTTCTTTGTAGAACCGACTTAGAGTGAGAATGAATCACTTGACCAAAGTGATGAGACAACGAGAAACCACACCTTTGTAGAACCGACTTAGAGTGAGAATGAATCACTTGACCAAAGTGATGAGACAACGAGAAACCACACCTGAGATGAAATGAGAAGAATGAAACGAAGAAAGTGAGTTTGAGGAAATGAGAAACAAGGAATTCGCACCTGAGCGACCAGAGGGTGAAGGTGTGGAGCAACGAGTTGTGAGTTGTGAGACAAAGAAGTTTGAATGAAGAAAAGGAAATTACAACCGGAGGAACGGACTAAGTAATAACAATTCTACATTAGGTTTAAACTGTAATTATCATCAAGCTCGCACCTATGTTGCTGCGCTTCCGCCGCAGTGGTTCAGCTGGTGAGTGTTACCGCCTTGATATTTCAATATGAACCAAAAAAATTTGATGCAGTCAGTCCCAAAAAACTACCAAGCCATAGGGCCTGGACATAGCTCAGTTCTCTCCCCTAGAAGAAAAAGAGGCATTGTTGTGCGACATACTTCCAGCCAATCCTTGATCTCTCTCCTGAAAGAATGAAGGGGCTTGACAGGAGAGAAAGTGTGAGGTTATGGGATCACTGGTCACCAACAGCTTGTACAGATTAACCTTTGCGTGTCTACACCTTATACCTGTGGAGACTGTGAAAATGAAGACATGTCTGGTGGGACTCAAACCCACAAACTCAGAAATGCTGAGACACATTCTAGAGTGCTGCCTTAACCAACTAGGCCACAGATGCTTGTGGTTAAGGCTGGGCTGCAGGTGATACCCAATGAGCTTTCTGCCTCCTGTGCTTTTAACATGCGGGTATGCCCAAGTTGGGGTACTGAATTGAAAGCTCCCGTGTGATCATACCCAACAGGTTTTGGTTAAATTTGTTGGGGCCCAGTGGCAGGGTGACTTTTCAGCCAGTGGAGATTGTGACTCCTGCTGAAGGATTCAGCATACAGAAGAGTAACCCAAACCCCGGGTGATGGCTGCATCAGATAAAATGTGCAGCTTGGATTGTGTGATGGGGTCTGTATCTGGAATGTGTATCTGGAATGTGTATCTTGCCAGCCAACACCATGTTTATGAAACAACCAGAATGGGCAGTGAGCTAGGGAGAGTTATTATGGGACTCAGAGGATCCAAACAAGAAAAGTTGAGCTTCACCTATTGAGGTAAGGAGAATTACCAAAATATGAGTGAGGAAAAGAAAGGGAAACAAAATTCTGAGAGAACTTAATCTATCTACAATGTGGCTAACCTAGACCTAACTAGAAGAGACAAACAAGATTCCCATGTGGAGTCCAACTCACCAAACCTAACCTTATTTGGTCAGTAATTGCCCAGGGTGTTCACTGTAGTCCAACAATGTTGAGAAGTGGCACAAGTGCTCCCTTCCCTCTGGACTAGTCCAATCAACATCTCAGGCTTTCTGAACTTGTGGGTGAAAGCAATGAGCTGAAATGTGGGAGTGGCTTGAACCTGAGCAACAAATATCCTGCTACAAGAGCCTATGAGATCACCTCAACTTTCAATCAGCTTTGCCATTTTAAACTTGCTGGTCTCCAACGGGTATTGATCATCTGTGCCATGGAATTTACCCAATGAATCCAATTGAGTAAAAGAGAAGTAGAAATCTTCCCGCACTCCAACACATTGGGGTGGATAGTTGGGTATACCCATTCAACCCATGGCTGGGGCCCACCATTACTTGTGGTTGCCATGGTGGTTGGGCAGTAGTGGTCATGCATGGCCAAATAAACCCCCGTTAACTAGGCCAGCTAGTCTCCTGGGCACCAGTAACCTTACATGAAAAAATCAAGGATCTACCTAGCCATAAAAAAAAACAGAGACTGCAGCCAATCTGCAATGTTAATGTTGTTGGTCTCTGCTTCTGTAGATGGTATGAGTTGCCTATGCCCAAGATCAGCAGTTACCCTGCTGATCTTGGAAGTTGATTTTGGCAGAAAAATGCCCAATTTGGCATTGCACATGTGAGGTCTCTTATTATAAATAGAGGCTCAGCTTCTGCCTCAATTTTTCCTCCCATTCCCATCATTTACACTCAGCTGCTTTCAATTCATCCTCATCATTGGAAAAAAACCAATCACCCTGTTGCTTTAGCTTATCTACTTGGACACTGGCTTGATGATCACCTTGTTGCTTTAGCTCATCTACTCAGACACTGTCTTGATGATCAACTTGTTGCTTTAGCTTATCTACTTGGACACTGGCTTGATGCTGTTTTCAATCTCCTTTGATATATTTCATCAATCAACAGCCCATCTGTGGCTTTGTGGCCTTCAGCCTGCACAGTCAATTTGCTACTTTCAAAATGGTTGGTATGACATAAAGTCAAGTTAAAATGGGCAGGAACATACATGACTTCCAGTAACTACCTATGAGAGTCTTGCCAGCACTCATAACCACCCATAGCAGAAAAAAACTGAGATTGGCTTGTGCAATTTGAAAAAAAGATGTACGGCTGATTGGCCAAGGGTACTCAAACATCCCTTTCCAATCATCAGCATGATCATTTAGGCCCCTTTTTATGCTAAACAATCTTGATTAGTCTTCTTGCAACCACAACTTGGACCTTTGTATCTAGACTATTTAAGGTGTGCCCCTATGAGACAATAAAAATCATTGGTCCAGTTATCACTTTTACCTGTCGGTCCTGGAGGAGCACTTTAGCCCTCCTCTAGTATTTGCTTGAGCTATAGTTCTCACCTTAGAATAAAAAAGTAGATTATTTTTATGAGTCTATAAGACTCTTATCTTGGCCATGAGCCCTAAATTTCTTCACTAACTACCCATTAACTAACACTACTAACTGGTAGATCAGGACAGACTCTCCTAGGTTGGTGGGGGGAAGGGAATCTGGCTGGGAAAAGCCCTTCTTTTATATTGAAAAGTGAGTGATTTTTGCTGCAGGGGAACTCCATGCAGGAGCGCTTTTGGCAGGGGATCTCGTCTGCACAGCATTGTCTGATCTGTTGCCATATCACCCAAGCCACAATCCATATTCTTCCATGCATGATTGACCAAGGGCTGTGCAAGCCCTTCAGACACTCGCATATATTGCTGTGCTGTCACTGCATTGCCACCAAACATTCCATGCACGATGCAATAAATGCTGTGCAACCCTGCAGCCACTTGCGTATATTGCGCATATATTGCTGCACTGCCACCAAACATTCCATGAACAATGCAATAAAGGCTGTGAAGCCCTGTAGACAACTGCATAAATTGCTATGCAGCCTCTGCATTGCCACCAAATATTCCATGCACAATACAATAAAGGCTGTGAAGCCCTGCATGTGCCTGCATAAATTACTATGCGGACTGATAAGCTGCCTTCAAACAATCTTCCATCCAGGATTTTGGGGTCTGGGCCTCTCCTCCCATCCATCCTTCCTCCCTCCTCTCACTATTAATATCCTTCCAATCCTCCCACACTGTAACCCATAGTAACTGTCCAGTGTATGTACTACTACACAATAAACTCCTCCTTTTTTAATTATTGCCTTGTAATCCCTTCCACTCTAGCCTGTCCACTGTATGTAACAACACATATTAACCTCCCTCCTCTTGTAATGAGTGCCTTGTAATCACTTCCACTCTAGCCTGTCCACTGTATGTAATAAAACATATTAACCTCCCTCCTCTTGTAATGAGTGCCTTGTAATCCCTTCCACTATGGACTGTCCACCATATGTAATATTACATAATAAATTCCTTGTCTTGTAATGAATGTCTTGTGCATGTAACTATACTATCACAACACCTCTGCAATGCGTGTTTTGGCATTTTAATGCAAATGGAACACCACAGCAGTTTGATGAAAACCTGGGATTGGAAGCTTGTGGAGCAGGGTGCCAAAGCTGCCAAGAGTAGCAGCTTCTGGAAGCTTTCTTCCACCCCCACCACCTTTGGCAGGTTGTGTGGCACACTTGTTAGGTGCTCAAAAACACGTGTGGGCTGCCAAATGTGTTTCCAGGTTAGGGAGGCTCTAAGTGTCTGAATATCTTCACTTCTTCAGGTAAGAGCCATCCCTCTGGTCCAAAGTTGATAATTCCTAGATGATCCTCTTTTATCTTTCCTATTGGTTGGAATTCTGAAAAAAATGGAGTAAATCGAGTCTTTTTAAGACCCCAATTATAAAGGAGGTTTTGGAATATTTTTGAAATTATCTTGGTTTTGTTGTGAATATTTTTTTTATTTTTTTTTGCTTTTACATTTTTTTTTGACAAAACTTTTTCATTTTAAGCTGAAATTTCTTTTATTTTTTCAGCATCTGTGCAGTGGAGATGTTATTTGTGCACAGGCATCTTGTGGATCCCTTGCTGCCCTCTGCCCCAAAGGGTGTGATCTGATGATGTTAGTCCGGCCTGGACTACTCCCCCCAATGACATCAATACACCCAGTTGAAATCTGCTAAGAACATCCAAATCAACTTGATGAACCTGTCTGCTGGGATTTGGTTGTTGTTCCACATCTACCAGTGGCATGGGTGTTGGAAGGTTTGATGTTTGGCCTGGATGTACCTCATTGGTTGTTCCTGTCATCTTTGGCTGAACAGTATGTACCAAAGGGCCATGCCATGCAGCAGGTTGAGATCAAGGTGACAAGGCAGCATTAATGTGTGGTTCTTGCTGGTTGGCGCAGCAATTATAAACTTGTTTTTGGTTTCTTTTTGATTTATTTTTGGAATGTTTTTCCAAAAAAATTCAATCTCTTTTAAAACAAAAAAGTATTTCAAAATAACTTCAAAAACAGAACAATTATAAACCAAAGCAGTTTCCATAGCCCCGTGTTGTTTGTGCGGACTAAAAGAATGAACCAATGTCCCTTTCATAGGCAGTATTTTTAATACAGGCACTCAATGCTACAGCATTGTGAGATGTGTAGTAGCTGTAATGAATTCTTAACAAAATTATTATTATTTTTTTTGCCCCAAAATGGGCCCATATCCCATTAAAATTGAGCTTGAAAAACAAACCAAATTATTTTGAAAACAGATTTATGGTATTCAAAATTCAAACATAAAATCATTAAGTCCATTTCCATAAAATTTGGGAACTGTCACATTTCATAATACTTTATTGACAATACCCTGCGAAAAAAAAATCAAAATTTGATGTTATGTCAATTTTTATGTCTGAATTTTGAATACATTAGTTCAAAAACTGTTTATAATTGCTGCTAAAGTCAATGTTTTGAAGGTTGGACAGATTTGTGGTATTCAAAATTAATTTTTGAACCACATTCTACATAAAATCATAAATCCAACATGCCCAAATTACCAACCACATGAAAATTGGTGATTCCATTTACTAGCAGTACTTTTTGAATTCTTGAAAATTTTTATGATTTTATGTAGAATTGAGTTTGAAAATCAATTTTGAATACCCTAATTGGTGCTTTGACCAAAAAATCTTGATAATTACACCCAACTCTTGAATTGGTTTTGAAAATGAAATTAATTTATTTTCTTAAGTGCTAAACAAAAAAACCTCACTTGAAAATCTTTTGAAAATCGTTCCAAAAACTTTTCAAAACTTGCTTTATAATTGGGCCTTAGAGGAAAAAAAAAGTGATGCCTGATTGACATTTTTTTTTATTAAATGTCCAATTATTCTGGGCAAGACAATGCAGTGTACAACCAAGTGAGATGGTGATCAATTTGAGGAGGGAAGGGGTGTTATACTTGATGGCCTATGTGAACCAGTCAGCATCAGGGTTACTGAGGTTGAGCAAAAGTTTGTGTATGTGTTAAAATTGCCCTTAATAGCGCGAGCAAATTCATAAGTCCTCTTCTCCCTATGCAAGAGTTCCTCCAGTACTCAACCAGGCTCACAGCGCGCTCGCGCCGCACTAGCAGGGACACTTGTTAAGTTGGGGATGGATTGGTTGAGATCAGAAATTATAAAAAGCGCATTTGCCATAGACCAGCGACCCGCCCTGGTGGCCGTAGCCATCCCGGCGATGGTCGCCCACGACGGCAGCTGGCCGGCGATCATCATGATGACTACATCATGTGGCACACATCCCTCAATCAGGATAATAGTGGTGTGTGTGTGTCGAAAGTTGTTCAAAAATATATTCCTTATTCCTTACCAAGTACAACAGGTTATAATAGCCAGCATTCCGGATCAGTCGAGAGGTCTCTTCATTCTTCTCTTGTGTTGATAGATATAACTCTTTCTCTTTTGTTCTGCGCCGTCCCACTTGGCAACTGTTGTTCATCTTACGCGACGAGAGCAAGTCGACGCAACAAGAACTGGGCTCATCTCTCTCCAGTCCTGCTCACTCCTTCGAATAGATCTTCTTCTTCTTCTTCCGTATATAGAATCCTTTTGTTTGTTTGTCCAGAGTACTTCTTCTTTCTGCTTATAATATTTTCGTTTTTCTGTCCTTTTTTTTCCTCAAAGAGACGAACAAGCACATGGATACTTCGCTCGCCCCCACAGCTGGAGTTAGCTTTGACCTCACCCCTTCCTCCTCTAGTTCTGCCGCCCGCTCCACCCCACGCCATCGTTGGAGTAACTCTCTTAGTGGGCTTGTCAGACTCAAGTCATACAAGAGGAAGTCGCTGACTCCTACTCCTACTAGTCAGAGCACTAGTACTGCTGCTGCTGGTCCGGAGTTGACCTCCATCATCAGGCGTGGCTTTGGACGGGCATCGGCCGAGGTACCACTCCTGACTGGGCAAAAAGACTATTCTCTGGGGTCGAACCATTCAGTGAGTCAAGGGGCAAGTTGATAACAAAGTTACCAAGCCTGGTGTGTCCCCAACTAGTGCAACATGCAGTCACGCCCTCAGATTTGACCAATCCCAACCCATGGCCATCCTAAGGAGGTTGGGCAAAAATCTGTTTTTCTTTCTCAGATGGCTCGAGTCTTCCGGAAGAACTGATGGCTCCTTATCATCCAGCAGTTACATTCAGAAGAGCTTAACAACTAAACGTGTCCAACTCCACCCCAGTCTCTTTTCATGCCATCTTCTGCTTTATGACCCTCACATTGGAGTCAAATCCTTCTCGTATTCCTAAGCAGCTTCCGCTCCCAGCAACAACTACAGCAGCATCAAGAGATAACTACTTCCACGGTGAGCCAACTAAAAACACATTTTGTTATGAGCAAACTTATGTCGTGGCTTGCTCCAGAAATTTATCTTGCTTTGATCTTTTTATGAAAACTGGACTCAGTCAATGGAGGCAGCCACTTCAGTTTCGCCAGCATCCACCCCCAAGAGTATCAACCTGGCTGCCCCCTCACCCACCGCATTTCTGAAAGGGGCCAACTCTCCAGGGTCGAAATCTCAGCGTATTGATTCGGGTGGGAATGGCAAAAGCTTCTCATCGAAAATTTCTTTCGCAACACTCGCATCTGATCGTACTGCTTACTGCCTCCTGATATTTTGTATTTCAGGCAGGCATGAGAGGCTCTTTCTTTCACTGACATCTTTTCCCTTGATTCACCATTTTTTATTATAGGATTCTTGCAACTTCGAAGGCTTGAAGCTGCATGTGAGATTGCTAGTGTAGTTGCGCAGAGTGGTAACCGACTGATCTTGGATTCAGACACGTTGATGTTGAATGGTACAGGACTCGTTCATCTAGATGTCCCTTACTCAATCCTATTTGCTGACTTGGATTGATGTTGTGTTGATAGTCAATGATGAATCACTCAGCCGACAGAAAAAGTGAGAATGATTCCCACAGGGGTTTTTTTCTTATTAGACTTTGTGCATGCATTACTGTGGTTGGGTTGTAGATACACTTCTTGCCCGCTCCAGTTTAATTATATCCATCACTATTCACTCATATCAGCCATTAGGGCAGTTCATGAACTGCTGATAGGTTTTGGATGGTTTCCGCTGCTTTGCTGATACCGTTAAAAGTTAATTGCATCAGCAAGCATCAAATGGCAGGCGCTCAAGCCAAAGCTAATCAACTCACCAAGCATAAAACTTGCATAAACCTTCCTGATGCAGGTTAAAACCAGCTGCATTTTTGTAAAAATAGCAGTTCATGAACTGCCCTATTATATATAGCCTTATAGGCAAAGTGCCATATCTTTTCTAAATTTCTCATGAATAAAACGCGGAGAGAAATTGAGGTTAAGAGAAAGACAAAGATTCAGAGAAACAGAGGTTCAGAGAAAAAGTAAGAGAAACGTAAGTTCAGAGAAAAAGTAGGAGTCAGAGAAAAAGCCAGAGAAACAGAGGTTCAGAGAAAAATAAGAGAAACGGAAGTTCAGAGAAAAAGTAAGAGTCAGAGAAAAATTAAGAGAAACGGAGGTTCAGAGAAAAAGTAAGAGTCACGGAAGTTCAGAGAAAAAGGGAGTTGAAGTGATGACTTCCCCAGAAGCATCAATTTCAATCAAACAAGCCTCTTGAGATTTTCTTGTAGCATTGGTGGATGGCTTCAGAGAAGAGAAGCTCCGTTAAGCTTGGCGAGATCAGGGGTAGCAGATTTATAACACTGACCGATCGCCTAGCAAGGACAAGTGCCAGGAAGACAATCCAAGTGGTACCTGTGAGAATAACGTAAAGGGTGGTGAGGCTGGCGCAAGCGTGGACATGGGTGACAGCCATTGCCAGCGGGATGCAGCCAAGGACATCAGTTGTGAACCCTGTGAAGAAACAAGAATGGGGTTAGTTCGTCTCAAAAGAATAAAAAACCAATTCGGCAAACTAACCAAACATTATGTACTCAGTGCCAGGGTGGTTAAAAGGACTCAGTTTGGGAGTGGTTTGAACCTGGCAATGATGCAACAGGGTGGGGAACGCCCTGGATAGGAGTAAGAAGCGATTATTACTTGGACCGTAGCCAAATCTTCCAAGCGGTTATAAATGCCAATGGTGACCACAGTGCCACTGCTTGAGGAGATTGCTAGACCAAAGAAGCCGATGCGACTGGTGGATAACCAGTTTTGGTTGAGAAGCTAGAAATAGAGATGGAGGCCAATGATGGATAGGAACCAAGCCAACGTCAGCTACAAGTGAGAGGAAGGAGATTGATGATGTGGGGTCAATGGTATTTGAGAAGTGAGGGATTCTTCCCATTACAGTTGGTTCACTCGATTGTGGATTTTTTTTGGTATGCAATGAGTGACTCACAGGATGATACCCCAAGATGACAATGGACTATTTGATGTGCTTGAAGAAGTGGATAGATTTGCATAGCAAGACCGTCCAAACCAGCCCCATTGTGTGTATCCTGGGCGGGACGAGTGGTCAGAAACTCAAAAATGGGGTCCACGCCCAAAACTGCTGATACATATATAGCATTGGGCCGGGCTTGGGTTGGCCCGACCATTGATGTCCACCAAAGGGTACGCGCATACATTTGGGTGGACAGTCCATTATAATGTACACGCCTACATTATAATGGAAATCAATTCGAATACAATCATTGTCCATCAACATGTATGTGTGTGCATTATAATGGTGGACATCGATTGGAATAAATGTACACGCGTACATTATGATGGACATTGATTGTATTCCAATCAATATGGTGTATTTGTCAGATAGTAACAAGCATGGGTTGTTGGAATCAAGTGCGGAGAAATTATTTTCTTAACAAAATGTGTCAACACAAGCGGAAACCATCATTCCATTTCCGGCAATGCAGAAAGGAGGCAGAATTGGCTGAAAGAAATGGAAATTGGATGACAAGGACTAGAGAAAAGGCACAACATAACATAAAAACCGGATTCCTGTTCAGGCCGCAGATGTAGATGATATAGAACGCTAACAATGATTTATTTAACATATTTAAATAAAATTTCACTTCCATTGGGATAGTATAAGAGAACGTCTCAAACATTAATTTCTTGGTTTTTTTTGGTTGGAAGTCCCTCTACTTGTCCCTCCTGCATCATTCGCATGTTTGCTTGCTCGCTGGTTTTCAGGATCTGTGGATGTATCTTGACCAATTGTTTGTTGAAGTAAGCGGCAGTATTCATCGCGATGGGTCAATTGAATGGGTCCCATGTCCACGGGGGCCCAGTTTATATCTGAGAGAAGATTGGGATTTGGGTGATGCCACATAGATTCTGGGTTGTGAGACAGTGTGGAGGAGGTATTTGGTGCAGTGATGGCTGGCAGAGTTGCTGAGGTATTAGTAGCCAAATCAGAAAATTGGGTGGAAGTGGAAGATTGAGGCATCGAGGTTTGTGAGACGGGAGGTAGAGTATGATGCCTGTATGTCCCAGTGTTGGTCTGAACAAAATTCGAGGAGAGATGCCTTCTGGTGGGGTTCGAGGTAACTGCCATAATGCGAGAGCTAATTTGGTCGTCAATTGAGTTTGTTTGTTGATACCTGTTGGAAGGATTTGGTGGGATGCTCGAGGAGGATCTGGCTAGAGGGAACAGTGCTAATGGCAGAGATGAATTTCCGGATTTTTGGGATTCCACCAATGGTAGTGGAGGCCTCCGAGTGAGAATGTGGTTGACCATGTCATAAATTAGTTCCATGTTCAACATTTGTTTAACTCGGATAAGATCGATGGCGTGAATTTTCAACACGATCCAACAAAATAGGAACTGTAATTGATGACAGAAATAACCAAGTTGTTAGGAGAAAAATTATTGTCAATCAGAGTTTAAGAAGGTGATCGGTTTCTTCTAACATTCTGATTTCCTTGTTGTCCTGTTGCATATTTCAACAACATTGATTGGGTCCTCCACGCAAGTTGAATTGGGTAAATACCCATCACGCCAGAATTGATCATTTGTTCCATGATTTGCGAGATGTTGACCTCTACTATAATTGATGAGTTGGTGGCTGTTTCAGGGGGTTTGTCTGGATCATATAATTTGATGATTTTGACTATCAGATCCCGACTCCAGTAAGGGGGGTCGCATTGCTGAACATAAAGATACAATCCATGATCCCTCCTATAAGAATTTCATTTAGGTCAGACATCATGTGTGTTTGCCACTGAAACCACCGAAATCAAAGGGCACACAAAAGGAGATCAGTGTTACCTTTCATTCCATATGGCCTCATTTTCAGACAAACACTGGGCCGCCGTCTTAAGCTTGAGGACTTTGAAAAAATTTTGAGAAGAAGATGCCATGATTTCGAGAGTTTCTAGATGTTGCCTTCTAATTTCAAACTATTTTAGCCTATGTCACTTAGAATTAATTCACATGTAACTGCTGAGCTTATCAATCAGCAACGTCTCCCAGCAAAATGTGGCTGGCACGAGGGGGCAAACCTTAATCTCATCTTGTTGCTGACAAAGGCCCTAAGTGAATTGGGTTATTAGCTTTGGCTGTAACTTCCAGCCATTTGATTGTGCTGACCAATCAACTTTTCACAATCAGAAAGAATGTGTTTAAAATCAGCAATGCAAATCAGCTAAAAATGAATGTAAAGAATCGAGTGACTTTTTCACTGGATTTTCAAGGTGGTATTGACAGGGGCAAGAGGCAGGTAGTTTTGCACAAAGTATAATAAGGTTTTGTGCAAAAGTAGCAGGTGAATTGAACAAGGTTGAATTTTGAGAATTGTTTGAAGAAGTTTACAAAATAAATCCCTTGAGGGAAATAAAATACCAAGCAACTACACATAACTGGAGAATTGTCTAAGTAACTATGTAGAAAAAATAACCCCATAACTCATAAAAAACAAAACTTGAACATCTAAATCCATAACACACACAATTGAAAATTTAGAAAAGTGGAGGAGTTTGTCCCGGATGTTGACAATGAACCCTTATATCTGTTGATTATATCTTTGGATACTGTAGGATATGGATGATATGTGGACTAAATTTGAAGTTTGCTTAGCAGATCCGGTGGAGGTGCTTAACCCGTCTTTTGGGGGCTCAAGTATGTAACAGGATGGTGATTTAGCCCCCGCGGCGGATAGGATGCCTCCCTCTGGAAAGCGAACCACCAGAAATGGAACACTCCTTACCATCACTCGGTAAGCACTCGGAATACCACAACGAGAAAAGACTTACTCATGAGCCTGACTGAGCCCGATGCACACACAGCCAAGCGGAAAACACTTGATTCGGCCCAAGATCCATCCCCCTCCCCTCAACCCGTAACAAAACGGCAGAAGGTTACCAATGATGCGGCCCAATCCGACCCTACTGCTTCACTCAGCCTGATCAAACAGTCCAACAAGGTCGTCTGGATCGACATCGGCATCAATCCCGAGGAAACTTATTGGTGGCCGGGTTTGCTGCTTAAGAACAACCTCAAGTATTATGTGGCTTTGATGCCAAGTTCAAACTGCGAACTGTATGTATCCCCCCCCCAAAAAAAATGCTAGAGGGGTAAATAATTGATGCTAAAACTTGGTTTGAATTTATTTGATAGAATAGATACCCTTCCAAAATTACTCGACTCAGTCAAAGCTTTCATGTCCTTCAAAGTGCATTCCACTTTTGACCCAGTCCGCCTCAATCCCATCCTCCGGAACCAAGAATTAGCATCAAAATATCCCACTAAAGAAAGGCTAGAGGAAGCATATCAGATCGCGCGAGAGAAGCACATAGTATATTCCTCCCAGGAAGATGACCACCTGCCCAATCTTTCTGCGTGTAGGATCCCTGTCTCTCATGAATCTAGGGCAGCCCGTGCCAACGTGGGTTCCTTTGAGGAAAACAATCGCCCGGCGAGTCCTGAGAGGGACGAGCTGTATGATCGCCTCAACCAACCCGACTACTCGCTCGAGATCCCCGGCCAAATAGTACTCTGCCGAGTGGACACCAAGAAAAAAGAGTACTGGCCCGCTCGTATCATCAGCTATGTAGGACTGAAACCCATCCAAAGAAAAGGGCGCAGAAAATCAGTGAAGACTAAGATGAAAAAAACATATCGTGTCGAGTTCTATGATGGCCGTTTTACCGAAATTCCCGAATCTTCCTTCTGGACCGACAATTCAGAAGAATTTTGGACCGCAAAAGTAAATATTCATTTATTTTGAATCTTTTGCATTATGCTCTCCTATTGCTTTCTTCAGCTTGGACTCAATTCCTCAGCCTTCCTTTTTTTCTAAAAAAAAAAAAATAAAAACAGATAGGAAAGATTAAAACCCCGGAAATAAAATTGGACGACATGATTCCAGAGATTGAAAAGCAATTGCGCCATCTGGACCTCATCATCAGCGGAAAATCGAGCGATCCCAATTCAGTCTCCAATCACGAAAATTTCTTGACATCACTTGAAAATCGGGAGGCGATTCCGAATGATGTCAAGTATGGTAGATACAGCGAAAAACTTCTCCGTGAAATTGCCGATTTTCTGAAAGTTAGATATCTCGCCAATCAAGCGGTCAGTCGCCAGATCCTTTTTTTTGTCTCTCTTTCCTAAACTATTGAAAAGCTGACGGAAGCATTTATTTTACAACTTATAATAACCCTGCTTGGGATTTTGTGCAGGAAACTGAGGAGCAAGCACAAATAAGAGTGGATCCGAGGTTCGAAAACTTAACACAGACGGAGAAAAGCCAATACATCTTGAAAATTCTTGTACCGGAGCTAATATGGCTGATCACGGTAGACCGATATCTGGAGGATTGGCGGGAGAGGTTGGTTCGCGAATCAGGGTTGAGCTGGGAGCAGTTGGAGAAGGATTCGTCCAAGAAATCCCTGGTAAAAAAGGTATTGAAGGATGCCAAGAAGCTGGCAGCTCTGAATATTGAGGACGGGGACCTGTTTGACAAGGTTAAAAGCTTACGAGGCGGATGGGACATACCCTCGCCGTTTTGAAGCTGAAGCCAACGCCAAAGCGGCTGCTGCTGCTGAACAATCTCTTTCCGTTCTCAATGCTCTGCCCACCAATTGTCTTTGTTGCAACATTTCGTCCTCAAACCTTTTCCCTGTCAAATGTAAGAAACACCCGTCGTCTATCACCACTAAGATCCGTCAAACTTCTAGCTCAAGTGGGAATGAATGGAACGATCCCTCTTCTGTATATCGCATCAATCGATCTCTCCCTCCAATGTCTGGATTAGAAAGAAAAATATTCAAGATGAATGATCTGCAATTTATACTATCTGGTTCACACTCTTCTGATAATTAACCTCAGTCGTATTGTGGCCTGAAAGTCGATTCATCGACTCCGACTCTAGATAGCCGCCTACAAAGCAAATTTTCATCTCTTCTCAACAGTGCCCTGTCTTTGGCAGCAAGCTTGCAGGAAACTGCCTCTGTCAATGTACCTCCATCACCACCCAATGTCACACGCAGCACCATCCCAAACATTCATTGGACTCCCTCTATGAGCTCGTCCTCCCGGCTTACCTGAACACCTCATACCCCCAACTCCTCTGGACCGACGGCTGCATTCGAGTCGACATCTAAGGACAAACCCACCATTCTCCAAAGGCGTCTTGGACTTGACAAGAAGAAGATTGAGCCCCAGATAGCCGACCAAGGCAATGCAGGGTAAGATCGACAAGAAGACATAGAAGCTTCTAGATGAGACCGTCAGAGGGACCCTGATGAACATCGAGCTGATCCAAATGCAGAATAGGGGCTACGCCGGATTGAACGCGAGGATCACATGGAAGAACTTCAGGCTCAACGGTGCGAACGCCAGCATGAGCGCGACAAACGTGAGCAAGAAAAAAATTCACTAAATCGCGAGTGTCAGGAAAGAAGAGAAAGTTATGCAAGTGATTCAAGAGTGGAAAGGCCCTGCAGAGATTCAAGTGATCGTCCAGATGATTTTTGGACGATGTACACAGGCCATACCTCTGTAAATCGCTTTCATCTTATGACTCTTTTCTTGCATTCTTGTTTCTTTCTTGGCTCTTGTTTGTGTCTTGTTAAGTTATCTTATTTTTTTTTTTTCATGTCATTCCTATGATTTCTATCTGTTTCACATACAAATATCCAAATAACATCTCAAAGAGACTGCTTTCAGGGGGAAAAAAAATCAGACAATCCTATGAGGGTGTCACTATTGTATTTCCCAGCTCAATCTCTTCTGTACCCCTTTCATATCCTCGCTTTATCTACTTCCCTATCTGCATCCTTTCAAATAACAAAAGCAACAACCAATCAAGGAAACATCCACATAAAACCAAACCTATGCAACTGTTTATCTCATAGATGATCATAAATCGGAGAGGCAATAAGAGAACAAGGTATATGATGCCTAGTTTGGCAGTATGCACCTATGCCTGATGTGCTATGATTGAATTCTGATGTCAGCTCTCACCATATAAAAAAAATGTTCTGAGAAAAACTATGATGAAGTACTATGCTGCCAGATGATCCATGAGCTCAACTGCCTCAATCCATCAAGGTCATTTACATTAGAGGCAAGACATAGGGCCCCCTCAAGTGGACCCCTTGACGTCTTGATGGCCCAATTTGAAACTAGGTCTGCGCAAGGGATGGGGCACCTAGTGCCAAAGCTCTGCAAGGGCGCCAGCTCATTCAATGCAATTCTATCTTCCTAAGACTTGAAGTTCAAGTGATCAGAATAGATACTCCAGGCTCTTCATTACCTGCAATGCTCTCATGGTTCCATTGCCAAGCAGGGAGCCTCTTGAAAACTATGAGAGAATGAACAAAGACTTGGATCATAGATCTGCTGCGCACTGTGTCACATCTATCATCACCCCTGTCATTCTAACCACAGTTTCCATTCAGAGAGGGGGAGGATCTGTGGTGACCCCATAATACAGCCACCACCGGGGTTTTCTTTTTCTAGCACTTCCCCCTGCAAGTGCCTTCACAGCACTATTTTTATGGGGCTTCCAGGATGATGGAGCTCCAAAAAAAAAAAAATACCCCTTCTTGAAGACAATTCTTTGGGTTATACCCCAGCATAGCTTTGATGAGGTCTGGTACAGCACCCACAGGGGAAAGAAGATTCATGAGTGCCAAACATTTTGATTTAATCACTGCACATGGCACAGAAGGTGCACTCAAGCTATCTCCAAGACTGAACTGCAGATCTAATTCCAGTTTTGATCAGACATGCTACCATTTTGGTATGGCATCCTTCTGATCCAGTCTTTTCCACACTTCTCTTCTCTGTGTTATCCAAAAGCGACGAGAGTTGCTGTATATTGATAAAAAAAAGATAAAGTAATTTTTATGGCATAGCACAGAGGGGCTGCGGAAGAAAGCATGTAAGGCCACAATGATTCAAGTATCTAAAAATGGCTCGATGATATTGAGAAATCGTAAAGGCTGATCCACCATAGGCAAATGTCCGGCCCCAGGAACACTAGCAAATTGAACAGGTTTGCCACTCTGATTTAATCTTTTAGAAAGGTCTTCCAGAACTTTAGGTAACACGCCATCTCTTTCACCCGCGATCAATAGCATCTTCCTTTGGTCGTCACAGGGGATTCGACCTTCATCAACCTGATAATCGCACAATGCAGCCGCACCTGCTTTGAAGCCCTCTATACTAGTCTCCTCTATCATCCTATGGATGCAAGCTGAGACTTGGTTATTGGGTTGATTCAGGTGTGATTCAACGGGAAACCACCTGGAAACTGTCGCCTCGGATAATTTTTTCAAGCCATCCTCTGAGCCCTCTGCCAATTTGATTCGTGACTCCCAAGCACCTCGAGCTCCAGCCGGCGAAGAAGGCTGCGTATCACAAGCAACGTAGCACTTGAAAAGATCGGGATGGCGGGTAGACAATTCTAGCGTAGTCGCTCCACCTTGTGATACTCCTACCAAGCCGTGTAACGGTATTTGCAAACCCAGCTGCTCCATTACGTTGCGGACATCATCAGCTAGCTGGCTGAGTGTGCAATCAGCCTTTGGGACGCCCGACTTCGAAAGAAGAAAAGAAACAAGCCTCAAGTAAAGTGAGTAACCTGCAATTTGTAATCGGTGAGCTGGATGAAAGCCGATTATGCGTATGACTCAACTTGACCATGTCCACGTTGATCGAAACAAACCAAGTTATATTTTGTCGCTAAGCTCGGAAGAATCCAGTTCCACATCCTCATATTAGTGAGTAATGAATTGCAGAACATAAGCGTAGGTCGAGATCCCATGAGCTGATATCGAACATTCAGTTGAGTGCCGTCACTCATGGCCATCTTCTCAAATCGAGTTTCCAAACCAGGTAAATCGACGGAATGATCCCGATCATCCCCAATTTCCAGTCCAACGAGCATCCGGGAAACCATATTGTATCCCGATACCGTCGCGGTCGCATCTAACATCATTTTTTCGACTTGATCCTGCTCATTGCTCAGACGTTCGAATTCGTTCTTCAATTTGTTAAACGTCAGATCCCTGACTTGAATCGCACTGGTCAAACTGTCCGTGAATGCCAGTCCGGCTAAGTGCAGATCTGATAATTTGGTGTGAGAATCATCAAGCGTATTGGTGAGCGGTTTGATCGTATCACGAATACGCATCAGTTGTGGGGTTGTCAGACCGGCGGCTCGTCCCACTTTTTCGTGCTGGATCCATTCATAAGGGGCCGAATTGAGTGCGGCAACCCTAAGAATCTGCGACAAGAGTATGAGTTCATGTTGTCCTTAAACCATGACCAGAGTATTATGATAATGGGTATTACCAAAAGTTCTCTGAAATCGCCTGGTAAACTACTATGGGAGCGAATAGCACCGAGGAGACTATTCCAACCACTCTTAACGGTTATGTTTTGTTCCAAGGCACCGAAGTGGAAGAGAGCAGCTTATAAGGGAAACTGGCACGAGACACATTCTGGGACAAGACACTTAGCGATTCTGATCGAACTCACAGCTATGAGGGGATTGTGGAGCAAAATAGCTGGAAGATCAAAGAAAATGGGTAGTCAGATGGGTGTCCTATGCATGATCAGGAAGTAGACGACTGACAATCGAGAGCAATCAAGTCGCGAGGATAACGACGTTGTCGAATCTGGTCAGCAATTTCAGACTCTCCCGGTTTGGGGGAGCAAAGCGACAGTCGCGGCATGCTCTAGTGATCCGTCAAGACGGTTGATTCTGATTCTGAGGAGATCAGGGGAGGGAATCGTTGCTTTAGTCTGTCCGGCTGGCAACAATGTCGTCCCCTTAAAAGACCCTTGCGCCAACCCCATGACGTCACAAAACCAGCCGCATACGCCGATGAACACCCGCAAGACAAATCGTAAATTGGGTCAGCATGTCTGTAAGAGCATCTCTAGTGGACTCGCTAAACCGGGGCCCGCGACCCCAATTTAGCGAGTCGGGCTCAAAATCTGGGTCCAACGGACCCGCTACTGGACCCGCCAAACCCATCCAGGGTCACCCAGACTCGCCACATCTGGAGGCTGGTGGCGAGTCTGGTTCCAACCCGTCAGATTCTTTTTGCGTCACACATACGTCTCCACCTCGCCGACCCGACCAGAAAATCCATCCCCCCAACTACAGATATACGCGTATATCTTCCTTTGATTTCTTCTCTTTTCTTGATATCTATCCATCTGCCCTCTCAACATGGCACCTGTCGATCCAATGCTGGCGGCTCTTCAAATCGACATTTTTCATACTCCCACTACTCCCACTGGCGCGACAGAAACTGGCAATGTCGACAACAATACGCCAGTTCCTCAAAAGTCAATCCAAGCAGAAACTCCGAAGCCAAAGAAGAAAGACAACCTACCAAAACAACAAGAAGAAGAAAAATCGGACGGCGATGAGGAGGACGAAAAATCAAGCAAGCCCAAATCATCCAAACCCCCAAACTGGCGAGTTGAAGAGGATCAAGCTCTATGTACGAGCTGGCTGAACACTACCAAGGATCCAATTGTGGGGACCGACCAGACCAAGGCGACGTTTTGGGAAAGAATTCACAAGCTCTTTGTCGAGGTCCTCATGGAGACAACCGAGAAGATCAACAAGAAAAAGGGCTTCAAGCCCTTCCCGACGCAATTAAGGAGTGCTTTGGAGAATCGGTGGTATCATATCCAACACCAAGTGAGCAAGTACTGTGGATACTATGCTCAGGTTGAACAACAAATGTGCAGTGGGGCAAATAATGATGATGTAGTAAGTCATCATCCATATACTTATAGAATTAACAGATAACAGCAATATTAATTTTTTTGGTTTAGATGGTAGAGGCCAAGGTTCTATTTAAAACAGACACCGGGAAAAACTTCACCTTGGACCATTGCTGGGGCATCCTGCATCTGGCACCGAAATGGACCAAGCAGCTTGATGAGGTTTCTGGCTGTGGAAAATCCAATTCGAAGCCTGCGTCATCGGCGACCACCATCAATGCCTCAACAACCCCGGCCAGTGATCCTCTCAGTAGCAGCATGTTGCCATCCGATGCCAGTGATGTACTGTCCCGACCTGAAGGGCAAAAAACAGCCAAAAAAAGAAAAAACGACGATATAGACATCAGTGAGCTAATTAAAGGCCAGAAGGAGTTGCTTGAGATTTCACGTCAGAAGCATAAGTCTTTTGAGTCTTTTGCTGATGACATGGTGATGAGCAAGGACCTCTCTGGGATGGATGACGAGACCCTGGAGTATTTCAGGGCCAAAAGACGTAAAACAATTGACCGAATGAAAAACAAATCTTAATGTCGAGATCGATTGGATTTCAAATTGGCCAAAACCAACCCAGTCTCCTTCTTTCCTTTTTTTTTGCCTTTTTTTCATGCTCGCTCTCACAGTGCTTTGCTATCAAATGAAAAACAAAACAATCTCTAACTTTATCTCTGTTGTCTACTCTCATGAAATACACGATGATTGTTATTTTTTGCTCTCATGAAACACACAATGATAGTCTTGAAAATATCATAGCTTCATTTCAAAAGAAATCAATAAGAACCTAACCATTAAAGATAATGTGTGCAAATAAAAAGGAAACAAGGTGAAAAACACACAAGAAAAGAAATTGATGAGATTCATGACTCTTCATGATCTGAACTAAAGCTACTAATGTCTTGATTGGTGCCGCATTTGTTCCAAAGATGGTCGATGAGGTCTTCTTTCAGCATTTGATGCTGGGATTGGTTGTGCACTGCCTGGTATCAAAGTATAAACAATTGTAGATCCTCGCTGCTGGAGGGGGTTGCAGGTGATGTTGAGTTGCTTCCAGTGTGATAGTTGAAAGAGTTTTCCAGGCCGGAATCTCGTTCATCTTCTATTATCATATTGTGTAGTATGACCGATGCCATCATGATGTCCCAAAGAACATCATGGGCCCACAGTCGGCCGGGATTATTGACTATCGCAAATCGTGATTGAAGGACTCCAAATGCCCGCTCGACGTCCTTCCTGAAGGCTTCCTGGCATTTTGCAAAATGCTGGAAAAAAAAATCAGCTTGTGGTTGTAATTCTTAATCGATGAAGACAAATGAATCAAGTGCCATACCTTTTTTTTTTCTCCCACTGGATTTGAGATCGTCTGAATCAGAGTAGCCCAGGGAGGATAGATCCCATCCAACAAGTAATAACCCATATTATATTGGGTGCCATTAACGGTGAAATTGACATCTGGCCCATTTCCATCTTGAATATCTTGAAAAAGAGGAGATTGATCGAGCACATTAATGTCATTGAGTGATCCTGGAAGGCCGAAGTACGCGTGCCATATCCAGAGATCATAAGATGCGACCGCCTCCAGAATTAATGTTGGTTCCTTCTCCTTCCCAGTATACTGCCCGTGATGTGCAATTGGGCAATTTTTCCAGCTCCAATGCATACAATCGAGCGATCCCATCATCCCGGGGAAACCTCGATCCTCGGCCACTTCCAAAAGTCGATGGGTATCTGCTTCATTTGGCCTGCGCAGATATTCCTCTTGATATATTGACACTATGGCTTGGCAGAATCTCTTGAGACACTCAAGAGAGGTGCTCTCACCTGGAAACAATCAAACCCAAAACAAGTCAGCCTGAAGTATGTATGGTGGATGGAAACTTGACCCACTCATCCGTGTATATTCATCAATCGAGTCTGCACTTCCTCCGTAGGCCATCATCCTTAGCGCGCCAGTTAATTTTTGGTGAGGGGAGAAACCCAATTGTCCAGTGGCGTCACGTTTTTGCACAAAGTATTTGTCAAAATTGACCACGTCCTGAAGGATTTTCTCGAACAGCTCCATGCGCATCCTAAACCGCCTGTGAAACATGAACGCTGGGTAGACAGGACTTTGGCGGAAATAGTTGTTGAAGAGCTGAAAATCGCCTTGAAGACGGTTGCAATTGATTGTGATCCGTCCCATGGTAGATCCGCCCCATTTCTTCTTACCGCGGAGGAAATGTATCAGGTACGCGTTGATTTGTATCGCCATGATCAGATCGTTGTCGTCGTCCATATAACTGATGATGAACTTTTCCATTTCGTGGGGTGGGTATTGATGGAAGGAAAGAAGGAAGGTGTCGAAATGATAAAAAACCTACTCCAGACCATCTGACGGTGTGGTCTGGTCTGTCCGACGGAATCTTTTGTCGAGAACAGTAGCGGGTCGCTCTGAATAGCGAGGCCACTACAGAGCCTAGTGTAACAGGCCTGTGACATGTGATCCCGGCCCGCTATCAAGGGGCGGATCCATGGACGAGCCACTAGAGATGCTCTAAGCTGATCAGAGCATCTCCAATGGAGCTGCCATCGCGCGACCTGAGACCAAATTTGGCAGCCCGCTGCTTGTTTTTGAGGTCCAGCGGAGCTGCCACCCGAGCCGCCAAACATCCACAGTGTCGCTCAGAGCTGCCAAACGCTGCTACATGTAGAGGCTTTCCATGCTACCCTTCCACCCCCATCTACGTCGCCATCTCGTCACAAAACCCCCTTGCTTCGCATATTTCACGAGTCATTTTTTTTCATCATATCATCCCCATTCCGCCATTCCCACCCACCCAAACACTCTTGCCATGGCTTCTTCCAACTCCGACCACGTTGAGATTGCTCTGGATCCTGCCCTCCACTCGATTGTCACTGATTCAACACCGAAGCCAAAAAAAACAACCAACGAATCGAAGAAAAACAAGTCGCAAAAGAATGAATCCCAGAAAAATATGACTCCAACCACCGCAAAACCAGAAATCAGAAATAAAGAGAATGCTCTGGACGCAGACGCCGCCAGCGGTAGGAAGAAGAATCCCAATTGGTTGATAGAAGAGGACAAGCAACTATGTGTTGCGTGGTTGAACACAAGTCGCAATTGTATCGTAGGCACAGCTCAAGGGAAGACCAGCTTTTGGGATCGAATACACGCATTCTATATGGATTTAATCAAGGAACTAAACTGTCAACCACAGAGGTAATATCAACATACCTGACATTCCATATCAACATACCTGATATTCCCCAAGTAGTTTCAAAGCTGTTACATCAATCATAATTACATAATTCACCTTAATAAATTATTTAATAAGTTGTTATAGCATTAGAATCAACATGATACAACATGTACTACATTTTATTCTGATGAATATAGAAGAAATAACACTGTAATGAGTATTTAACTGTCATTTACAGAGCAATAACCTTATCTAAACCTTATTTGAAATTCTCATATTGTTTATGAATAGCTTTGTTAAGTTTTGCCCAGTTTTGTCTGGCCCTCAAAGGTTTTGTCTGATTTTGCCAGGTTTTATTTTGTTACCACATATTTTGTCTATTTATTTTATTCTTTATTTCTATTATTATATTTTACCTGAAAATATAACATAAAGATAACTTAACATACAAAATATGCGTCACAAGTATGCTTATTTACATTTAGAATTGCTATAACTTATTTATTGAAAGTATAACAACTCCTTGGATCAGTACCTTATACTGATGCGCCACCAGGAAGGAGATAACAAGTGTTTATCAACCTTAACACCATCCAATGATGAGCAGCAACTCAAAGTTAATTAACATCCATGATCTGAGCGCTTCCAGGAAGGAGATAACAAGGATTATCAACCTTAAACACATCCTTGATGTGACCTTTAAATTAAATCTAAAGACCATCATGGATCTGCTTATTCTAACCTTGCACTGCTCCATTGGATCAACCATTGATGATCATGATCCCTGAGCACATCAGAGTCATTCCAGTGCATCCCATGAGCGCTTCAGAGGCACCTTTGAGAATATTTAAGCACCTGCTTCCTCTGGTATTGTCCCCCAGTCAATCAGGTCAACCAGAAAGTGCATTCAGCCCCAGATATTAGTATAACTCTCCACCAGACAGTTTATCAATTATCCCCACAGCTTTGTATAGTGTTCTTGCCATTGGACTTCGAATCCATCATCATCCACACTGCCAATTGTCTGTTCTGAATACTTCTGTAGTGACTGCCACAAGTCTTGAGGCTCAACTGGAAACCAGATTCACCAAGTTGTTAGACCTCCCCTTGTGG